>PYUH01000285.1:816791-839812 GCA_016808085.1 Suaeda aralocaspica
GTTGATTTTTTTTTTTTTGGATAAGATCTAAATTGTGTAGGATAATTTTGGATAGTTTATCTTTTGTAAAATCTGAAATTTATCCTAACTAAGATACAAAATATCTAGGTAGTTAAAATAAATAATTTAGAAAATTATTTAGAGGCTGTATATTAGTTATATAATGTTCATATGAGGTTAGTCGAATTTCTAATGGTATTTTTGTATTTTAATGCAAGGAGGAGAATTTTCCGAAGAGCAGTTTTAATTAAGAAGGAAATTTAGCGAGCAAGGTATGTGCGACATATCAAAGACCTAATAGCATGAAAACTTAGGTTTAGTATTATAGTATGTCGTGTTAAATTATTGGAGCAAGAAAACGATCATGCAAGCCCCCATGAATTTTATAGTGTTGAACCGAAAATCTGCTGTTTTATGTGTAAAATGTGTTATATGAGGCTAAAGTGTTGAAGTATGCTAGTAAAAATTATTTTAGACTTATTGTTATGTATGTGAAGTTGTGTTAAATTCTCGTACTTTAATATAAAGTATAGCATGGTCAAATAATTTTATTAGTCAGTTTTCAGTTGTGCGGTTTTTACCGAAAAATATTGTTTCAGAAGGTCTAAAGGTCGAATCTGACTATGATATTATTTTTAATGTATTCCAGAAGCATAATATGAGTTTATAGAGTTGGTTTCGTCATTAAAACGTTTTCCAATATTTTTAAATAATTTTTAGATTGGTTTTAGACAGATTGGACTGTTTTCAAAAATAAATCTTTTAAAAATATTTAAAACGTGAACTAAGGTTTCTAAAGGTTGTTACTGGTTAATAGGAGAATAAAAGGAATTATAAAATGGGTTTCACGACCTAGAGAATTTATTAGGTAATTAGCTTGGATTTTTAATTGTTTTATCGCTAGTTTTAGGGTTTCTAGTTTAAAATCTACTAAAATTCACATAGACCTTATCTAGCCACGAGATTTGGTTTGAGACTGTATTTTAGGCAGTAAAAGGTTTTGGAAAAGTGTTTTCGAACCTATTTAATTTTTAATAATTATTTTCAGATTTATTTCTATTTCTATTGCCTAGTTTTAAAACAAATGTTTTTCAAAAATAAATTTCTAGGAATAGAAGTTTCTAAAAATGTTTTCAAAAGTCATTTACTATTAATGGAAGGTTACTAAAAGAGGAAAGAGTCATTAACAAGTGTTGGTTAAGTGTTTGATGGTTTCTATGTTGTTTATGTATGTTTCGAAGTCTGACGGTGTATGTTTGACTTTTCGGTCGTGTTTTAAGTTATGTTTGAATTCTGGACAGTAGCTATATGAAGCTTTAATGTGAGGGTTAAGAGTCTAAAATGACATGTTTAAGTGTTTTGAAGTTTGTTCATGAGTTATAATGCTTCTATGCATGTTTTGAGCAAGTTTTGACCATAAGAGTCATGTTTACAAGACAAATCAAAGTTAAATGCTTATTAAGTCAAAGTTAAATAAAGTCGAGTAAAGCAAAGTTAAGTAAACAATTATGAGCAAGTTATTTTTAAAGGAACGTGAGTACTCATTCAGGCCAAATGAGGTTACCATACGGGGGAGGTATGTATTGCCTTAACGCTGTACTTCCATAGTGGAGTGTGACGATGCTTCACTGTTTTAGTTCTGGAATTCCAAAAGAGTTAAAGAGTTAAGTTTGGACATGGGGTGGATGGAGACCATGTACCACTGTTTTTGAAAGACTAGCTATCTTTCTGTTAGAGTTCGGATTGTACGGGGAGCGCTACCTACTTGGTTGACGACCGTCTTTCCAAAGAGCCCGTTCACGTTTCCTATATCCTTTTCGAAGCAAGAAGTTATAATCAAGATGAAGAATTTTGAACTTATGGGTCATGAGTCTTAATTTGGAGTGAGAGTCTTGTTATGTGTATTTTGTGTGCTATGTGTGTGTCTTCGTGTTGTTATGTTTTTGCTATGTTGTGCATACTCAGCAGTGGTTGCTGACACATATATATTTCCATGTTTTTCTTGTTCTGTTTGCTTGTTAAGCAGAATAAGTGCAGGTTGTTGAGCATATGCATGGTGAAGGGATTTTTCTTCGAGAGGAGTGGTTATTATTTGGTAGTTGTTTTGACTTTAGATTTTTCTAGTGGTTTGGAATAAGGGCCGTGATGGTTCCAAGTTGTTAATTTAATGTTTGACTTAGTTGTAAAGACTTCCGCTGTGAGTTGTTTGACTTTTATAAAATGGTTTTAGTAAGGTGTGTTGTTTTACCTTAGCCTTAGCGTTGCAATTAGTTTTCATAATTAGTTGTGACGTGGCGGTAACATGCTCAAGTTCCTCTTGTGTTTATAGGTTTGAGGTAAGTAGAAAGTGAGGAATTTGGGGGTGTTATACATGGTCAGGTTGGTCCCACTGTGGCAGCTTCAATACCGTACTCATATACCAACAGTAAAACCGTATCTTCCAAATGTATGGGGTGGACTCTCATAGCCCTTTTTCTCCAAGGTCCCTATCTGGGTGTCTTTACTAGGCATACTATACGACATCCTGCACAACACTTAAGACTAATGGATTATCCTTCCCACAACAAAGCAAACTAACAATTCTATAACAAAAGGTCTGGTGGCTAACATAACAATTTTCTTTACACATAACTACTCACATAAGCAACACCTTAAAACATGAACTTAAATGCATGAAAGAACAGAAATAAAGTCTATCCTACATGCCCAAACTTCCTACTCAAGCTCGCCACATGATATTAAAGCAATTACACATAATACATACCTGAATTCCTTGCATACTTACACACATAATATATTTTTAAAAACTTTTATTTTTCAAATCATTCTATTTTTGGAAATTACAATTTTTCGAAAAATTCCATTTCCAAAAACTCTCCAAAATAAGAAATTTCTCCTTTCCAAAATAAAACTTAGGGTACCTTCAAAAAAATAAAAATTTATTTTATTTCAAAAACTAAGCTCTGATAACCACTTTGTAACACCTTGGAATTTCCTAACTTTCTACTCTATATTTTTCCGGAAAACATATTATAAATATTAAAGAATTATACTTATTAAAACTCCTAATAATGGAAAAACCAAAGTATTACCGCCACCGTGATAACGACTAAGGCATTTCTCAAAGTGTTACAACGGATGTCTTAAAACTGAAACCAATTTAAAAATAAACTTTAAAAACCAAAGTCTCTAAACCAAATTCAAATCAACATCCAATATAAAAACCAACTTTAAACTTTATTACATTTCGGAACCATTTTTATGGCCCTTGAAACCAAAACTAAAAATTTTAAAAATAAATCAACCTCCAAATAAAGGTTATTACTTCATAAGTAATAAAATGAAAACTACATAACTACACAGCAAGCGCTCTCACCCCAACCCAGCATGAAATGACATATGTCTACTTGTACCTGTAACTTTTCTTATTCTAGACAACTACTCACCAACAAGGGTCATTGTAGGGCCAAGTCCAAGACACGACCATGCATACAAAACAAACAGTCAACAAAGCTGAGTACATAACTACTAAAGACTATGCAACAAAACAACATAAACTGAAACATTCACACAACTTACCTTTGACAACTCTTTACTTGTGCATAGACTCAATAAATTAATTATTATATTTAAAGTTTTGGATTCTGCATCGAACAGGTTTCCGTTCCTTTAAATTTTCCCTATTGGGCACCAACATGGGAGCAACTCCAAGAATGTCACATAAAGTGACGGAATTCCAATGCAATAAAAATATACAAGAATACAACGTCTTGTACTCCAACTAGAAGTCATAGATCTATGTTCCTTCGACTCCCCCCATTGTTCATACTCAAAGTATATATGTTCTAAGAGTTTTGATAAAATTCAAAACCAATTTAAAAATAAACTTCAAAACAAGTCTCAAAACCAAATTCAAATCAACATCCAAAATAAAAACCAATTTTAAACTTTATTACACTTCGGAACCGTTTCAATGGCCCTTAAAAACCAAAACTAAAAACTTTAAAATTAAATCAACATCCAAATAAAGGTTAGTACTTCATAAGAAATAAAACTAAAACTACCAACTACACAGCAAGCGCTCTCACTCTAGCCTAGCATGAAATGACATATGCCCGCTTGTACCTGTAGCTTTTCTTATTCTAGACATCTACTGGCCAACAAGTGGGTCATTGCAGGGCCAAGTCCAAGACAAAGCCATGCACAGAAACAAACAGTCAGCAAAGATGAGTACATAACTGCTAAAGACTATGCAACAAAACAACATGAACTAAAACGTTCACACAAGTTACCTTTGGCAACTCTTCACCTGTGCATAGACTCAATAAATTAATTATATTGAAACTTTTGGATTCTGCATCGAACGGGTTTCCTTTCCTTTATAATCGCCCTATTGGGCACCAACTTGGGAGCAACTCCAAGGTATTACCTATGTCACATAAAGCGAAGGAATTCCAACGCATTAAAAATATATAAGAGTACAACGTCTTGTACTTCAACTAGAAGTCATAGATCACTGTTCCTTACGACTCCCCCCATTGTTCATACTCAAGGTACATACGTTCCAAGAGTTTTGATGCAAATCCTCTTACACTTTACGCGATTAACTGGTTTAACAATGTTATGACTCACATACAACATCATGTTTGTCCTTTAATTACACTGAACTTCCTTTACCACACATAAACTGTGAGTGGCTAACTATTTACTTTCTCCTTGACCACACATTAAACTGTGAGTGGCAACATATCAAAAAATTACTCATTAACTTCTTTTAATCATGTGAATAAAAATTCACAAACTACTTTTCTTGTTGATTAAATAACTAACCAACTTAAATAACTTCCTTTCCTTATAAATAAGCTATTGGCCAAATTAAACTGATCATAACATTCCAATTTAATCTTATAGAATTTTTATTGCTAACAACATGGAATGTCAAAATAATATAAAATCATGCTTCTAATAAAACTTGTCATGCACATCAATTCATAATCCAAACAAGCATAACAATATATCATAACATAGAGGATCATCCAAGCATGAACTCTAATTCTTATGTTTGGCTTTAGTACTTACGTACCTTTTGAAATAGTGGTGCTCCGCCACAACTTCTAAAAGTTGACTAATTCGAAGTCTTCTTCATAAAGAAAATCGAAACTAAATTTAAACCTTATTGACTAAGTTCTATAACAACTCTAAACTAACTTCTATATTGGATACTTGTCATAAACATCCCCTATATGCTCTCTATTCAACTCCATACTTCACTTGAATTTTTCTATTGTAAGATTACTTGGTTTTCGGGACTTATTTAGTTTATAAAACCTCAACATAAATTTTTTCACTTTAGAAAAGTGGCAGCAATTTAAAATAACCAAAACTCCTTGAAAAACCTCAAAAACAACACAAATCAATCATACAATGTAATACTTAATTTACGTGATCAATTCATGCTAACTACATACTTTAATATCCTAATTATTCACTTTACAAAATCTGGACAGCATGTTAAACATGCTTAAAATCGCTTTTATTTTTCATGAAGCATATTAAAAATCATATGTAACATTATATATCATTAAAATGTGATCATACTAGCATAATATGAACACTTAAAACTTATTTTAACTTGCTTTTACAAAATTTTCAGATTTATTAATTAACTTTAAAGTCATGAAAAACTCATAAAAACACCATAAATTTATCGTAAAACTCTTTTACAATCTACTAACATCATTATGAAACCAATCTATGCTTTAGAATAATTTTTCATAAGCCAAAACATGTTCGTAATATTTATTCTATTGAATTTCATGATTACAAAATTTGGATAGCAATTTATTTTATGTTTAAAGCCTTTCAAAATCAATCTAAACTTCATAAAATCATCATAAATTCACTCAACAACAATTCATGATTATAATATTGAAGTTCAAAACATTAAAACTCATAAAAATCAAGAATTTCATTACTTTATAAACCCTAATCTAAAATTTCATAAACAACAAATTAATTCATGCTTTAAAACAAATCATAACTTCATAAAATATGATTGAGACTTATGTAAACATGATTAATCATAAATATAAGCATGAATTTGCAAAATTAAATCAAAATGAAAGAAGAAGAAATTTTTTTTATAGATTCGAAAAATATCGAAACAAGTGGAGGGTGGCCGGCGAGGCCCGATGGTGCGGAAAATGAGCGACGGGGCTCCGGCGCGGACGACGAGCGACGGGGCTACGGAGCACAAATTCCCAAAAAAAATCTTTTTTTTTCCTTTCCTTCACCAAAAACCGAACTCCAAATTTTATTTCTTTTCGGACTTCCCTTCTCCCCTTTTTTCTCTCTTTCTCTCTCTAAGTTATAGAATCCTAAATCACTAATTTGCAAGATAAAATATGAAAATTGGGTTTTAAAGGGTATTTATCGGCCCCAAAGTAGGATTTGGTGAAGCCAATAATTATCCTAAATAGTGGAAAATACTTTTATGCCCTTGCCTTAATTAAAATAAATTAGGAAATTCTTAAAAATTCTATTTTTAGAAACTTTTCAAAATATGTTATAAAACATAAAATATTATTTATAAACACAAAGTAATTATTTTTAATTAAAAATTATTTAAATTCCTTTGTTTAATATTCTTATGAATACAACTTTTCAATAAAAATATAAAAATTACATCTATAAAATACAAAAATAATTCCTTAAAATACGTGAAAATATGGGGTATTACAGGTTAGGCATCTGATGTTTGAGTTATAGGGTTCTAGGATAGTGTGTTGGGGTTAGGGTTATGATGTTTGTGTTCTGGGTTTGGGTTCTTGTGAGTGAATGTATTGTTATTGTTGATGTCATTTTATTGTTGCTGTGTGTGGACCCGGGGCTTTGGAAGCCCACTTGCCCTTTTTACAGACATCGAATGCCTTTCGTTTGTTGCATAGTGTGAGCGTGCTTAGATTAGGGAGTGAGTCTAGAAGCCAAAAACGCAAGTACAGAAGTCGCCACCTTGCTCTTTTCGGGACCTCACGGAACCCCAGTAGGTCTAGCCTAAAGGCAAACTGACTGCCAAGGATAAGAAGGTCTCATACCTGTGGATTCGGGGACGAGGGTAAGGACAAAGTAGGACACAATTCCCCCCCCCCCCACGTGCGCACGCGGCTTCTACCTGTTCTTATATGTAATTTCATAATCATAATATTGAATTATAACATGGATATTGCCGGTTTAATCCTAAAACACATAGAAACATTGCTAGGTGGGTTTTTTTATTAATGCACATAATTTCCCATTGAAACACGCATAAGTGATCGCTTTAGAATTTAATTAATTTTAATCTTTATTTTAGTTAGAACATGCTTTTAGGTCTTATTAAACTAAACATGAATTCTAAGTGATTTTAAAGCAATAAATTAAACATTGCAATCACATAAATCATAAAACATGTTTCTACTTAATATCGATTTTAACTAAAAGTCGAATAGTTCATTAGTCATTTCATGAATTTGATTTAAAGCATGTCAATTATCTAAAAAGCGTTTAAATAACCTAAACATGCAAAAGTAACTCTTTTGAAGAACTCAAGATGATGATTTTGATGATGTTGGCCTCATTTGAAGTACCTTTCGTGCAATCGTCGACAACTTCTTAGATTCGAAAGCTTGAGGAACTTTATTTAATTAATTAATAATAATAATATTAATAAATAATAGTAATAAATTTCGTGTTTAATGTTGTTTAAGGTAGGCTAGAAGCAAGTTGCTGGAGAAAGAGGAAGAAGGGCACGATTCTCAATGAATGGCACGAAAATTGAGAGAGAATTAGGGTTTAGAGAGAGTAAGAGATCGTGAGAATGAAAGATGAATATGAAAGCCGGAAAAGGTTGGATATTTATAGGGATGGAACTGACGTAAGCAAGCGCTAGGGCGCCGGAGGAGCGCCACAACGCCCAAGGTCGAGTGCCATGGCGCCCCACTAGCGCCTAGGCGCTCGAGCTGAGCGCCTTGGCCCTCGTGCTTGGGCGCCTGGGCGCTTGTTCTTGGGTGTCGTTGTCTGGGCGCCTAGGCGCTCGTCCTGCGCCATGGCGCTTCAAGGCTCCTTTTTCTAGATTTTTACGCGGTGAATCTCCGAAAGTTCCATATTTCATATATTTATTTCCATATTCCAAAGTATTATAAAATATCACGAAATTCACTTCCATAACCCAACTTATCCACTTCTGTTTTTTTTTTTTTTTTTTTTTTGGTATAAAGTCAGCATATTATTAATACCAAAAAATGTGCAAACAACCTAAACCTTCTCAACATTTGGAGAGACCAAATCAGAGAAAGCATCAAAAATCAGCTATACATCAGCAAACATGCAAACACAATCCTCCTCTCTCTAATCACCTATACATAGTTCTAAGCATGAATTTTCTCAAACCAAAGCTTATCATCCATGCACCAACCGGAATTAAAATATAAACTAAAGTTATCCACTTCCATAACCTAAAGTTTCCATATTCCAAGCAAGTGTTTCTAGAAGGTTCGTCAAATCTGGTAACATTCATACCTTAATTATTTTCTGTTTTTTCGAGATTGAAATGAAAAGTAAATTATTAAAATATAATGAAAATCAATGAAAATAAAAATGAAATATGAAATATAAGAAAATAAAATGAAAAGTAAGAAATTAATTTAAGCGTATTTCAACCATCATAACTTATCATCGGTTATTCCGGCAATGGTTTTTAGTTTTTAAAAAGTTCAAGGGGCAACCCCTAACCAGGGTGTTTCACCCCTGGTCCCCGACTCGCTGACCGGGCAGCACACTAGTGGAAAAAAAAAAAACCTTTTTGCTGCGGTCAAAATATCACCCTTTGCTTCGTTTTTTACCGCAGCATATGCCAGAGAAGCAGAAGGGTAAAAACTTTATGCTGCGGTCATTTAGCGAAGCAAAAAGTATAACTTTATGCTGCGGTCATCTAAACAACCGCAGCATGAAGTCCAATTCCCACCAATTTTTTGAGACTTTATGCTTCGGTTTTTTAAAATGACCGCGGCATTAAGTTTTTTTACCACCAAAATTTAAGACTTTATGCTGCGGTTATTATGTATGAGCGCAGCATAAAGTCACTTTCCCCACCATTAATACTAATAGATCATTATTATGATATTTATTTTTAATATATTAATCATTATAAAATGATTAATATATATAGTTATTTAAAAACAAAGATAATAATATTATCAATAATAATACAATATATAACGTGCAAATTATGCATGTCACTCAACCTATGTAATATAATTTGAGTCACTATCGAATTCTTTTACATCATCTTGACCCAGGCTCCTTGAATTGTTTCATTACAAACAATACAAAGTGATAAAACTAGCTAACTTCTCTCTAACTTCAACAATTTCTTGAACGGCTCAACAACACTGTAAAACAGGAGCACAACAACACTGTAAAACAAGCAACAAACAACAGCATCAGAAAACATAATAAAAGCAGCAGCAGAAGAAGAAAATAACAACAGCAAGCAGCATGAGGAAAATAAAACAGTAGCAGCTGAAAAACCTTCTCATGCTGACAATGCTCAGATATCAGAGGAGACTAACAAAGAAGAAAAACTTGAGGACAATAAATTGACACTTCAATCCAAGCCATATTCCTGTCATTTCAACTTTGGCAATGGTCATCCGACACTTCAATTCGGGCCATATAATGAAATAGTAATTACTAGCTGAAATAGGCAAGAGAACACATTTACACGCGTCCAACAAAATCATGCAACTCCACGAAATCCTTGCAAATCGTAATCAGGTATAATATACTCAATCATGACATTAATTTAGCTCATTCTTCAATAATCTTGCAAGAGCAGCTAAACAGTACCTTGCAACCTTTTATATTCATACCTAGCAACTCTTTCACAACACAACAAACAATAACAGAACCAATGCAATACATTATACACAATATAAAATGCAGTAGAGGTGAAGAACCAAGCCAACAAGATCCTGCAGAGGCTCATTCAGGATCAAATAAGTAATAAGAAAGATACAAAATGTAAACCACAATGAACTTGAGTAAGCCGTAAGGGACTCTCATGTTGAGTAAAAAGTTTCTCAAAAAATATGCTCAGAAACTGTAAAAGAAATAGGAGGAATGAAATGAAAGATAGAAGAGTAGGAAAGCAGAGCTCTCAAGCAAATAGAAGAATTATCATTAGTGCCTTAGTGATGTTTAATTTAAACATCATCATGCAGCAAGTAGCAAGCTGCAAGTGGCAAGCAGCAAACAATAATGAAGCCACAACCTTCATTGCAAGCTACGTGGTATAAATATCAGAGGAAAAAACAAAAATCAGCAACTAAACCGAATAATTCTCGATCCTATTATGCCAGACAACAGCTAATGTGTAGATTATATTATTCTCTTAGGAATAAAGAGCAAACTTCAATCAACAAAAAGTGACAAATTAACAGATCATTCAGAGATCAATGTTTCAATTGGCAAAGAAAGTAAATCCAATAGTAGCAGAAGCAAAACAACCTATTGTTCCTCGTATCAAATTTACCAAGTGAAAAAAGGTCCCAAAAAAATTATGAGCATATTTAGAGATGTTGAAGCAATGTGAGCCACAATAGAATAAATGTATAAAACAATTCATGGCTGTTCCACTGCTCCTAAAATTGTTGTGTGCAAGAAAGAAAAGATACAGAATTCATAAAAATCAAACACTAAACAACTGCTCATGGAAAGTTATCCTCAGACATAGAAACAAAGCTTCAACTAGGGAACAACGGGACCCCCGTATAGGTTGTGGAGTGGGGACCAAGCAAGTGAAGGACTGACTCCCGACACAAAATTAGACGTTCTTTTCCAGCAATAAATTTTTAGACGTTGGACTTGTTGTGACATGGTACACTTTAATCATTGTCCTTTCGAACTAAATTTAGGTGCCTACACTGTGTTGCAATTTTTGTTGTCTTCTTCTTGTTATGATTTTAACAATGTTGTTGTTGTTTATATTGTTCTTATTGTTGTTTATGCTGACTTAGTAAATCACTTAGTAAGTTAGTGACTTGGTGAGTGTGCGAGTGACTTTGTGAATGTGCGAGCGACTGAGTAAGTGTGTGTGTGAGTGAATGATTGATTGTATAAGCGAGTGTGTGTGTGACTATGTGACTATGTGACTATGTGAGAGAATGATTGTGAGTGAGTGACTGAATGATAGTGTGACTGTGACTGTGCGATTGTGCGAGTGAATGACTGTGAGTGAGTGAGTAGTGAGTAGTGAGTAGTGAGTGAGTGAGTGAGTGAGTGATAGTGTGAGCGATTGACTGTGACTTGTGAGTGTGTGTGTATGTGTATGTGTATGTGTGTGTGTGTATGAGAGAGAGAGAGAGTGTGTGTGTGTGTGTGTGTGAATGGGTGACTGAATGTGTTAATGAGTGAATGTGTGACTTGGGGGTGAGTGTGCATGTGTTTGTGAGCGAGTTAGGATTTGTTAAGTATTGTTTCCTTCTAATGCCTTGAATTGATTGCTTTATTTCAATAATTATAACTTTGAAGCTTTTAAGAATGAATTACTGACTTATTCACTAAGTATTTGAATAAATGACTGATAAGTGAATATTTCATATATGTTTTCCCCCCGTTCCCGAGTGGTTTTTAGCTCTAGTGTGGCTCTTTTGAGTCGTTTCTACTAACTTTGGTCATTTCTAGTCCTTCTTGTGTTGTTTACTATATTGTGCAAGTTTTGTTGATTTATTGTCATATCCCATCCTATTTGGAGGATTTGGAGAGTTAGTGGAGAGTTGGAGACAATTTGGGAGGCTTTGGAAGAGTTTAGGAAGCATTAGAGAAAGAATTAGAAGCAAACGACCAAGAACGAAGAAGAGCGAAACAATTTGGCGGTTCGCCCGGGTCGGAAGCCGTGTGCCCGGGTGTAAGGCATTTCGCCCGGATCATCCAGACGGCCCGCTTCGAGTCACTTTTTGGCCTTTGTTCGACTTGTTTTGGGCTTTATTATTAATAGCTTTTGTTCCTAGGCCGATGTACAAACTTTTGATAATAATTCTAAATCCTAAATCTCTAGTTTTATCTCTCTTAGTTGTAGAAAACTTCAATCATTCATTCAATACAATTCCAAGTTTCAATTCAATTCTTTTTATTATTGTTTATTTAATTTATGTTCTTAGTTTATGTTTTTAGTATTTGTTAATTATTTTTTTCTTATTGTTTTTATGCCCTAGAATTCATGTCAATTAGTTTATCTAATTTAATCATGTTTTTAGTTTTAGTTTTTAATATTGATTTGGTTCTTGTAGTTTATAATATGTGTGAGTAGTTTAATTTCTAGGACTAGGGGATCCATGAGCCGTCTCAATGAACTTGATTGATGATTGACTAATATAATTTATGTTGTTTCTGAATTCTTATTATCAATTTATATTGCTTGCAATTGAATACTGGCCAGGTTTGATTGTTAGTCTAATAATTGTTGAATTTAATGCCGAGAGGTCAGATTACCACGATTAGATCACATGGATAATAGACAAAACGAGCCTAAGCGAGCGAGAGCCGTTAAAGGAGTTTTGAAGGAGTCTAGATTAGAGAGAATTAGTGTGCCTTAATTAGTTGAGAATGTCAATTTTTGTTAATCAGTTGTTAACCAGTTCGTTGTTAGTTTATGGTGAACTGAAGTCCTGGGCTTCAATAATTTGGAATATTTCAGTGTTTAATTCCTGTTTTTAGTGTCAATTAGTGTCCTCGTTAATCACCAATTCAAAGGCCCTTTACAACAAAATAGCTTTTTAGAGTTAGTAGAATTTCAGTGTCTCCTTGTGATTTCGATCCCTACTTCCCAAGCTGCATTAGTTGGAGTTGTAGGGTTATTTTTGATAGGTGCGCGACTATTCCTTTCAATGATGGATATTCTTGAATGATGAATGAGTTTGACTTGACTATCTTACTTCAATGGTTATAGCTTGAGTGTTTTGTGATTGAATGAATAATTTTGGGGTTCTAAGGTTTTGAGTTGGGGTTAGGGTTAGGGTTCTAATGTTTGAGTTATGGGGTTTGTGTTCTTGTGCGTGAATGTGTTGTTATTGTTGCTGTCGTTTTATTGTTGCTGTGTTGCTATTTGTTATTGTCTTGTTGTTATGATTCTAACCACTTGTTTATGTTGTTATTGTTGTTTATGTTGATATTGAGTCTGATTGTTTGTCTAATACAGTAATTAGCATAAAACAATGTTGATATTAGTCATGTGGTTTTGCAAGGCAAATTCTCCACCTATTGGTAGAAGAACTCATTAATGGAAGATCTTTATATTAAAGAGAAATTCACATACAAGGTAGAAGGCAATAGCTTGATTTCGATTTATATTAGTTCTAAGTTGTACTATGTAATTTTTGCAAACTTGTAATTCTTATAAACTTTTTTTATCATAAATTTGAGATTATTAATTAAAATTGAAATGGAAAATACAGCCTTGAATTATCTATATATATGCTTATACTGATATACTGTATGCGTGGTGGATCGTGCAACAAATGCGACCCGCAATAAAAAAATTCTAAATAAATATAAAAGTCTAAGAGACTAGTTCACAGTAATAACAGGTTACTAAAACATGCCAAGGAAACCGATTTCTAATAAATAACCGGACTCTCAGCTTTGCAATTTTTAATTAAAAAGGCCTCTAAGAAATCAGTTTTTCTTTAACACTAGTCTCTTAGCCTGACCAAAGAAACCATACTAAAAACCCGATTTCTTCAAAACACTTGAAACAACATTGCTATGGAAAGTGGTGGTGACGAAGTTCCTGCAAATTTTGAAAGAGGATTGTCCTTAGAACAAGCCAGAGAAATCAGAAGAGACAATGAAATTAGGGAATTGCGCACCATGCTAGAAGAAGTGAGGAATTTTGTGTCGGGAAGTTCGAAAACCAAGAAGAACGTTGAGAGGTCTTTTATACTCAAGTGCTTATCAATTGATCAAAACACTTGAAACAACATTGCTATGGCAAGTGGTGGTGACGAAGTTCCTGCAAATTTTGAAAGAGGATTGTCCTTAGAACAAGCCAGAGAAATCAGAAGAGACAATGAAATTAGGGAATTGCGCACCATGCTAGAAGAAGTGAGGAATTTTGTGTCGGGAAGTTCGAAAACCAAGAAGAACGTTGAGAGGTCTTTTATACTCAAGTGCTTATCAATTGATCAAAACACTTGAAACAACATTGCTATGGCAAGTGGTGGTGACGAAGTTCCTGCAAATTTTGAAAGAGGATTGTCCTTAGAACAAGCCAGAGAAATCAGAAGAGACAATGAAATTAGGGAATTGTGCACCATGCTAGAAGAAGTGATGAATTTTGTGTCAGGAAGTTCGAAAACCAAGAAGAAAAATCACGCAATTGATGAAACTGAATCAAGTTCTAGTGATGAAAATACAAGCAGGAGTGCACGCAAAGCTAGGCGTGACTATGACACAAGTTCCAGTGAAGAAGATGACCGAAACAGGCATAAGAGGCGTGACAAACAGAAGGATGATGATCGTAGTTTAAAGTTGGACGTTCCTGAGTTCAATGGCAGTTTAGATCCAGAAATTTTCCTTGATTGGCTAAGGAGAGCCGAAAGGATCTTCAACTACAAGGAGTATGATGATCATAAGGCCTTCAAAGTGGCAAAATTAAAACTAAGTGGTATGAAGGATTACAAAGAAAACGCAAAAAGGAAGGAAGATCAAGAATTTGTTCATGGCGCAAATTGAACAGAGAATTGAGAAAAAAATTTGTACCACATGAGTATGAACAGAACAATTTCCTAAAGATGCATACCCTGAAACAAGGACAGAATAGTGTTGAGGAGTATATCAATGCTTTCGAAAAGTTGATGATATTGTGTGACCTAGAAGAGAAGGAATATCACAAAGTTGCTCGGTTTGTGGCAGGGCTAGATGAATCCATTAGGAAAAATGTAGAATTGCAACCCTACTGGACGTATGATGAGATATACAAAGTGGAACTCAGGGTGGAAAAACACGGGAATTCAAAGAAGCCAAAGGCTTTCTTTAAATCCTATGAATCCAAGAAGGAAGTGGTGTATTCCCAACCAGCTAGTGCTAAAACTAAATTCGACAATGATAAAAGGGCAGCCACTCCAATCAAACCACTGACAATCCCTGAAGACAAAAGGAAGTGTTTTAAGTGTCAAGGAGTAGGACACATACAAAGAAATTGCCCAAACTCTAGAGTAAACACTGCCAGGGAAGCAAAGGAAATCGAAGATGCCTACTTAGATGTTCTTTTTGAAGAAGGGGAGGACGAAGATATTGATTCCCAAGAAGAACAAAGCAGCAATGATATGGAAGAAGTGGAGGCAGAAACACAGGGTCAGGCATTGGTCCTCAGGAGGGTTCTTCAGTCTAAACCTACGCCAATTGAAGAGAACCAGAGGAACAAAATTTTCGTGACCAGGTGTAATGTACAGGGCAAGCTGTGTGATGTGATAATTGACAGTGGCAGTTGTACTAATATGGTCTCTACCCTATTGATTCAGAAATTGAATCACCCCACATACAATCATCCTCAACCTTACAAGTTACATTGGCTAACCAAATACCAGTGATGTCAAAGTGACTAAGCAAGCCTTGATCAATTTCAAAATTGGTCAATTTGAGGATTATGTGATGTGTGATGTCTGTCCAATGGATGCTTTTCATATATTTCTTGGTAGACCCTGGCAATATGATCAATCTGTGAAGTATGATGGAAGAACCAATGTCTACATCATCAGGAAACAGGAAACAGGAAACTGACAAGCCAATCACTTTGAAACCTCTAAAGGTGGCGCAAAACAAGAAGCGATTGGATGTGGAGAATAAAAAGGGAGTGTTTTTGACTAATCCCAAGGAATTGGAGAAAGAATTGACTGATTGCTAGCAAGTATTTCCGTTGATGGCCAAAGATGTGAGAGTTGAAACATCTGCAATCCCTAAAATTCTTCAACCACTATTGAAGGAATTTGAAGATGTATTTCCAGATGACTTTCCACCAGGTTTGCCTAACACCAGATTGACTTGCTTTACGCTCTCTTAGGCCTTTTTTGACTGGTCTCTTAATTTTTTTATAGTAGTGTTGAAAAACTGATGGATGAAGGCTTAAATGAAAAATATGACCTAATCCTAATTACAAGACTCGAATACATGTAAAGAAAGAGAAATACATAAGCTAGGTGGAGGGACTCTCCGATTCGACCTAAAAATAAAGAGAAACTAAGCACTCCTATTCATGATACTCTTATTTATTTCAAATGTAGTCAGTAGATGGTTGCTTAACTTGTTGACCTTTGATGCACTAATCCTCTTCTGATATTTCTGAAGAACTACTGGTGTCATCGTCCCAAATGTCATCATACCATTGTTGTACCTTGTTATCCCCCTTTATCACGTCATCTTCGATTTCAATCACAATGCGGTAAATTTGTCCAAAGTTTTCAAGACTCAAATACTTGAGATGATCCCTGTACTCTAGAAGTAGGGTAGAAATGAAGATCTTGACCCTATTTTCTTCGAGAGGAATTGTCACCATTCTATTTGCAATTCCTTTCCAACAGCAAAGGTAAGGTGTAAATCTTTCATTGTACCCTTGTTTAATGATTTCAAGTTCTCTTTCAGAAGTAGTAACTTGGGTATTACTCTTGTAGTGGTTGATGAATGCGTGAGTGATATCATCCCATGTTTTCGTGTCTTTGTTTAGAAAAGAGAAGAACCATTTCTGAGGAGCTGACTCAAGTGCCATGGGGAACATCCTAAGATAGAGCTTCTCATTGAGTTTCTTCAAGCTCATGATGAATTTGAAGGCTCTAAGAAAATTCTTGGGATCATTTGTGGCTTTGAACGTGGGGAGATCTTCTATAGTTATCTTCTATGGAATTGAGTCAACCACAATTTGGTCAAAAGGAGGAGGATCATGGTAGACATCTTTGTTGCTGATGTGTTTGACAAGTTTTTCAATGTCTTGAGTGGAGATTTTCTCTTTTTTGAGGATGTTCACTTGGGCAATAAGAGACTCAAGGGCTTGTTTCAATTCTTCCTCTTTTGCTAAAATAGTATTTAGAGTAGAATTGCTACCCATGAGGGAGTATCTTCCTATGAATGAACCACACTTGACCTTGGAAAGGGTTTTCAAATAGTAAACTGATCACTTCAAGCTAGACTCGCACCACATCCTGTGACCCAAACTTTAAATTCAATTGTCGGCCCTGTTGTAATGCGGTGGAATGTGATGACTCTATCCTGTAAGAGAATGGAGCTAACTAACATTTTGAAAATGACTAATGGTTTACATCCTTGACTTTGGCTCAATGCATGGCCTAATCATGGTTACTCCTTAGCCCTAAATGAATGCATGAATGAAATGTACTCTATCACCCTATTTATTTTTCACTTTTTCTTTCGTTTTTCATTTTTTAACTTTTTCTCTTTTTTTTTTTTTTTTTTCTTTTGGACTTTTCCTTTATTTTATTTTTGACTTTTTTTATATGAGGGTGATAGAAGTACTTTTACATTTATGATTTGATGCAACGTAGGAAATTATATGAAATACATGGACACAGCTCTAAAGGACTAACCACGGTCTATTTGAGACTCTCTATATGGAATTTATTGTTCAAAGGTTTACCAAGGCTAGTAATCCACAGGTAATGGATGTACGCATGGTGCATACGTACACTTAAACCCATAGGCACATCATCATATAGTACATCCTAGCATGAGTCGTTATCAACACCTAAACATAGGTTTTACATTCTACTAAAGATCGGTTTTTTAGTGTCTAAAGATACCATATGGCTCAAGATCAATCGGACCTACTCACATCACAACTTAGTGATGATTAAGGCGCGAACAATCTATTTGTGAGATCCACGCGCCATTGGCTGGGACAGATGATTCATACCATATGACTTCTTCGGGGCAGGGTGCCCCTCTCATCGGCATGTACCACCCCCTGGGGTTATTATCTAGCGTAAAGCACGCTCACGAAGGTGTGTCCTAAGGAGAAGCCCTTTTGTGGGTATATGGCAACACATGCTTTATGTCTAACAAAATACTTGATATAATATTATGAGAATTACGAGATTTTTAAAGTTCCGTCCTCTAATCCTTAGGGAAATCCAAAAAGAAAATCACCACTAGAGTCACCAAAACCATGGACGTCTCAAATCACTCCACGAGTCAGTATTGTTCTTCAGACCATGGAAAGAGTCATCGCGTAGGGTGAGTACGCCTGTCTTAGAACAATACTCCAATATAGGCCGACAACCGCACTACGTAGAGTTTTACAGAACCGAATAGCTGCATTCCCACCGGCCAAGGTGGGGTGCATCAGTTTCCTAGGGTTAGGTCGTGCACATTATTTATATCATTGGGGACTAGGTTCAGAGTACAAGACTCCTCCACGTTAAGTGCTCCTCCACTAGATCTCTTTTGTAATCCCATCATACGATATCAAGCAACATTACAACAGTATTAGATCCTTATGGGTGCACCGCAAGAGTGCTTACTAAGCGGCTTTTATTTAATGCACACGTTATTAACTAGAAATGGTGATCTCTTTCATTTATGTCATATTAAAGCCTATCTAAGGTTCGAGTCTTTATAACTCATGTGACCTTATGTGATTACAACAATCCGGTCTTTACTATTATCTCATAGCTACATGAAAAGACATCATCATGGCTTACATATAAGCACAATCACGTAGATATGGAAAGCGATAAAACATGTTGTGAAAGCTTTAAAGCACATGTAATCATGCCATTTGCAAGAAAACTTAAATACATGTTATCATGTTTACAAAGATTTAAAAGCATGTTATCATGCTCAAAAACAAAAGAGACTAAATAAGCTACAAAATCATGTAATCGTGCTCATAAAAAGTTTAAAGGCCTAAACATGATTCTTGCTATTTCACTTGTTTTATTCCATCTCAAACCATTATCAGTTAATATTGATGGATTAAGACATAAAATAAAGGTGATGGGGTGATTAAAACATAAAATTGGGGATAAAAAGCATTTTTGTGCGTGTACGCGCAAAAGTTTGTGTATACAAGCACGGTGATCGTGTACGCGCACATAACTGTGCACTTTCTGGAAAATTTTGCTAACATTTCCTATTGGATGGTCCTTGAAGTTCGTAAAAGTCCTCATGTGGTCCTATACTTACTCCTTAAGATTTGCCTTACCTCATGAAAGGAGGAAAGGAGGAGGAAATTTCCTCCTTCCTTGCTTTTGGTGGGCTTCTAGAAGGAAGGGAAATTCCTTGGGCCTCCTTGCTAAGGCTCCAAGGAGTTCCCTTTTGCATGTCAAAGTTTAGCTCGATTTTGTGGAAAATACATTATGAGCATCAAAAAGTTGTAGCATTAAAAATGTGAAAAAATATTGAAAAATTCTAGAAACTTGTGGAAAAATTATATGAATAAAATAAAATTATTATCGGGTTTTTTTGGGTTTTTTTGGGATTTTCGGGTTTTTTAGGAATTTCGGAATTATCTCAGGCTGGACCTTTTGATGCACTTCTTAAGGCCAAACTATTTAGCAACATAGTATAGATTTATCATCAGCCTAAGGGTGGGGATAAATGTAGGTGCCTACACGGGGAAAAATGCAAGTATCCACAGTTTCAAAATACAACAACCAAGCAAAATAATTACACTCACTATGTATGTGTCGTATCAACAATAACTAACCATTTAATGTCTGCATAATAATAACGAAAAATTAGCAAAAGTGAACCTTTCATGCAAGAAACCATGATCCTTAAATCATGCAACACCATGCAATCAAAATAAAAACCTTTTAAAAATATAACAACCAAGCTACACTTACCATGCATGTGTTGCGTCACCCATAACAACCCATTTAACATTTGCGTATTAATAATGAAAACCATGGAAAAGTGCACCTTTCATGCACGATACCATGATCATTAAATCAAGTAGGACCATTTAACTAAAAATAATAATCATTATAAATATAACAACCAAGCAAAATAATTACACTCACCATACATGTGTCGCACCATCCATAACAAACCATTTAACGTTTGCATATTGATAATGAAAATCATGCACAAATGCACCTTTCATGCAAGAAACCATGATCATTAAATCATGCAAGACCACGCAAAAAAAAATAACAAAACAAAAAAAAAAAAACCGTTTAAAAGTATAACAATCAAATAAAACAATTACAGTCACCATGTATGTGTCGCATCACTCATAACAACCCGTTTAATATTTGTTTATTAATAATTAGAACCATAAAAAGTGCATCTTCCATGCAAGAATTCATGATCAATAATCATGCAAAACCATGCACTTAAAATTAACAATCGTTTGAAAACATAACAACCAAGCAAAACAATTACACTCACAGTACATGTGTCGCATCACCCTTAACAAACCATTTAACGTTTTCATATTAATAATGAAAACCATGCAAGAGTCCACCTTCCATAAAGAAACCATGATCATTAAATCATGGAAGACCATGCAATCAAAAAATAATAACCGGTTTAAAATATAACAAACAAGCAAAACAATTACACTCACCATGCATGTGTTGCATCACCCATAATAAACCATTTAAAGTTTGCAAAATAATGATGAAAATCATGCAACACTACACCTTCCATGCAAGAAACCATGATTATTAAATCATGTAAAGCCATGCAATTAAAAATAAACAGTTAAATGTAACCAACAATTGATGTAATGCATCCAATAACACTATGCAATGCAAAGCCATGCATAAAAATGTGAAATTTTGTGACGCCTACATTGGACTACTCATGCATAACTAATAACCGCAAAGTTTACATTGTGTATTTTTTTAAAATTAACTTTCAAACCAAGACAAATTCCATAGCAAATAACATGCACTAAACCATGTAATGTTAATAATATTGCTCATATTTCTACAAACATAATTTAAACAACATCGATATGATTATTGATCATGTAAATCATAAATTTCATGTATAGTATAATATTGAAAACATATTATGGCCATCGTACACATCATTTACCAATTTCCATTTGTGAGCAATATAAATAATTGTTCAACTATATCATTACCAAAAGTAATTTTCATGATTTTTACCGGTCAACTTTATGGGTATTCATGCATGATTGTTCAACTATATAAATAATTGTTCAACTATATCATTACCAAAAGTAATTTTCATGATTTTTACTGGTTAACTTTATGGGTATTCATGCATGATTTTTCCCAATGTCCATTTATAAGCAATATAAATAATTGTTCAACTATATCATTACCAAAAGTAATTTTCATGATTTTTACTGGTCAACATTATGGGTATTCATGCATGATTATAATTCTCTTATATTAGTTAAGACATCATAAATAAACTTTGGTTAAACATGCCAAAAATATACTCCGATAATTTATACCATATAGGAAAAACTATCAGTAATTAATATTAATACTTAATACTTAAATTATTAAAACATAAAATAAGAAACTTCTTACTTGATTGTCTTCAATAACGTAATTGTAATTTCTAAAAAATTATTTATCCCTTTTAAGTTTACCAATTTCATATCCAAACTCATTAGTCTCATTGTTCTCTTGACTTGGTCACTTCTAATGGAATGTTCACCTACTATCTATGAATTGAATTGAATTGAATGGAATTTAGTTTTGAATTCCGTGCAAATAATTTTATCTCCTAAACTATCTTAATATATTTATTTGAATAGAATTTATCTTTTAATCTATTTCAATGATTAAATTGTTTTATGGTAAGGAGTTTTTGTATTAATTTATTATATATAATATCAATGACTAAATTTTCTTATTTGACGTTCATATGTATTGATTAATGATTATTAAAACTATTGTTTCCATTTTTTTACTTACTACAATTTTTCTAAGGCTTCGTTTAGTAGAGCGTAAAACATTTTCCATGAAAAATGTTTTCCTCCCTTTCCCAATTTTACATTGTTTGGTATACAAAGGAATGGAAAACCATTTTCCTTCCAAAATGAAAGGAAAACAATTTTCCGCCCATCCCATTATACACTCTTTCCTCACTACCTCCTTCCATCCCCATCATTTTCCCTATTTTCATCACTTTTTTACATGCAACCAAACAATGGAAAATTGTTTCGATGAAAATTGTTTTCCATGGAAAACTATTTTTAATGAAAATCATTTTACATTGAAAATGTTTTACGCTCTACCAAACGGACCCTAAATGAAAATCTCAAATTACGTGCTACATATTATTTTATGGTTTGTAGTCCTCATTCAGACATTAACAACTTTACTTTCACTTATGTCATCTACTTACTCCATCATTTCCTACTTTATCCTTAATTTTATAATCTTCTCATTTAATACCTTACTTTTTGTCTCAATTACCACCACAAGAAATTGAGTTATTTACGATAACTTATTTTCAACAGGAATAAAATCCCGTCATTATAATGACTTTCTTTATTAAAAAAAACTACTGAATGTTATCCAAAATTTTGAAATAATCACCTAATGGTGACATTTTTCTTTGAAATAGGTACGAAATACTCATATATAATATGTCAGCCAAAAACCCGCATAAACATCAATAAATGACACCATAATCGGCCAATCAACTTGGAAACATTGTGGGAAACATATTGTGTCATTTGTGCATATCTTAAATTGACATATTATGGGTATTTGGTAGGGGTGTGCAGAAAAACTAGACCCGAAAAAGTGGCCCGAATACCTGCTTACCAGCTTTGAAAACCAGGTTTATTTTACAGAAGAAATAGTTTTTAGCGAGTCGAGTTCCTGGCTCGGATAATTTTCACTTTTTTCGTGTCGATCCTGGGTAATATTTTCTAACTAACCGGTTATCCGTAACCCTATTTATTCTCTTTTTTGAACTGAGCTTATTGCCTTCAAACTCTTTCTTTAGTCTTTACCCCCCCCCCCCCCCCCCCCCCCCCC
>PYUH01000285.1:840374-853403 GCA_016808085.1 Suaeda aralocaspica
CCCCCCCCCCCCCCCTCTCTCTCTCTCTCTCTTATAGGGTTTCCTCAAAACCAACTCCTAATTTCACAAAAGTAACGCACCATAACTCATTCTAGCATTCATTCGTCATCGGCAGTGATCAGCCATTTGAATGTCCAGCTTCCACTCCAGCACGCCATTCTTTAGTGGTACTCGAACGTATTTTCCAAGAAGCAATGTCGTGACTTGCAGTCATCATTTACAATCAACTTAAGAAGAATCAAGGATTGATAGCCGAGAACATATGAACGTATTACCCACTCCCTCCTTAGTCATTGTTCATTATTTGTAAATTGTCTAACGACAACCAACAAGTTTAGACAATTCATGAGAATTTTGATGTGGGATTTTGATTCCCTCAAAATTTATATTCCTATGGGATTTCAATTCCCGTGCCAACCAAACAAGCATTAAAACTAATGAAAAGATGTACCACTCATTGTGTAGCAATATATCTACACCATAATTACAATATCAAAAAGTCATGAAACACACAAATTTAAATAATTTTCTATTTTCTACAATTTCTCGTATCTATTCACAAATCCAGCTAACGTATACCCATATAATGTAAACAACGCAAATTATTATGCATACAATAAGACATGATAAGACAAACGACGAAAATAACTAAAGTTGCTTTGAATTATACAGAGTACATACATCGTATTAGATAAGATTCCACATTTAGCTAATTCTTAATACAAAAACGACCTTTTCTTTTGAAGGATAGAAAAACAAAATGTTGAAAATTAATTTTACACACGTTTCTTCCTATGCACTAAATGGCAATACATTCCTAATTCCCTTATTATGTTTGAGGAAAGAATTTTTTTGTGATTTTTTTCAATACAATCATTTTTTAATGGTTGTAATTTTATTTAATCATATTTTATTGGAAAAATTGTTAGAACTACCATGTAAAACCATTGTTTTGAACATAACTACCTTATATTAAAAAAGTAACTATTAATCGACCTTTTAAATGTGTTTTTAACAATCAGCACTACCTTATGCAAGAAATATTTCAGTTTTCCGATTGGGCCCCATATTCTACATCACCCCAATAAAATTAGTTACGCGAAATCATTTAAATTACCCCTAACATTTAAACCCAAACTTTAAATCTTAAATTCTCTTTCTTTCTCTTCCATCTCCGAAACTCGATTCTCTCTCTTATCTTTTCTGACATTTTTAATCAATTAAACCGCCTTAACCACTCACCAAACCAAAATTTGCAATTGAATAATCTTAGCCTAAATTGCGGAAAGAAATAAAAAAAACCTTTTGTATTCAACATTTTCATTTCTAGGGTTTTCGTATGAAATTCAATCTTCCATGCAGATTAATTGAAGTCCTTTAATGGAACAAAGCGAAGAATGAAGAATCTTTGTTAACAACGAAATCGATGAATGAAGTTGATATAGAGGACATGAAATTCAAAATTGTTGGCGAGAAAGCAGAGGAGAAGGTAGGTGTGGGAATGGTGGGAGAATTGGAGGTGAGGTATGATGAAGGATTGGGTGAGAAGAAGGCAGAAATCGAAGGAAGCTTCTAAGGAGGAAGAAAGTGGAGCGGTGAAAGCAGGGTTAACTATCATCATGTGCAAGCCAAGTAGTTGCCTAGGGCCTGAATTTGAACGACTCATTTTTGGTTGGTGCCCGATTATATTTTTATTTTTTGAAAAGAAAATAGCTTTAGCATGAAGCTTACATTTGGAAACTTTGTGCAAAACTCTTCAACTTTCCTTTAATTTCTTCGTTGAATTAAAAAATCACAACCAATATTTCCCTCCTTTAACCTAGTTTCCACCATTCGTACGTTGATAATTTATTACGTTTATTTTGTTTCTTGTTTCACCCAAAACTTTCAATAATTAACTTACATTCTTAGTTTCCTCCTTTAATATTCAGTAACCATGGTTGGTAAAAATTCTTCAATTATTATTTTCTGTGGAACATTTAGTGTCACATCCTTCACAATTAGAATCCTTGATTTTACATTTATCATCAACGACTATTACCCCTTATAAATGTAATACCAATCAATTTCAATATTTTTCCTTCAAAATCCATACGTCTTTGAGAAGAAAAAATTGGCTTTATGTAGATAATACGATCATCGTTGAAATCACTTGCGCCATGTAGAAATTTTGTTTTCTTTCTTGCTGGAGATTTGGATAAGAATCATTTCGTCATTGAGTCCAATTTTCTAAGGTATGCTTTTATATATATATATATTTATGATGAAGTTTTATATTTTTTGACTAGATTGAGAGTTGATGTTTCATGTAAAAGAGATTGAGAGTTTAGATTAGTATGAAGTTGTTTCACGATACTATTTACTCTATACAATTTATTTTCAAAAGGAGTACGTGTTTGGAGAAGAGACACAAGAAGAGACAATAATTTATTTTCAGCTTAAAATCAGTTCGTTTCAGTTCAGTTTAGCTCAGCTCCGTTCAATTTAGTTCAGTTCAGCTCTTCTTATATTTTGCTAATTATTATTTTTGCTAATTAATTTGTTCATAATATTATTTGTTCGTAATATTATTATTATTGTTGTTGTTGTTATTGTTTACAAAAATATTATTATACTACATAAGTGGATTACTATTCACAAAAAATATGAAGATGTATTAACTACCAATAACATTTTTTTTTTGTTTCAAAATTATTAGTATAGTAGATTAATATCAAAATTATTACTATGTCATTACTCCATAGTTAAAAATCATTAATAATCCGTAGCTAAAAATTAATAGTCACAGTCAATCCATAAAAATCATAGTAAAAAAAATCAATAACCATAATTAAAAATCAATAATCAATAGTTAAAAATAAATAATCAATACTTAATAGTTAAAAATCAATATCAATAATCAATAATTAATAGTTTAAAATCAATAATTCATAATAAAAAATCATTAATCTATAATAAAAACTTTCATTTCAGTTCAGTTTCAATAAGTTCAGCTCAGTTCAGTTTACTTCAAACTTTCATTTCAGTTCAGTTTCAATCAGTTCATCTCAGTTCTGTTTACTTTAGCTGAAGTAAACAGACCCTAAAGCTAATACACATCAATAATATTATGAATAAAATAATATAATAGATATATATTAACAAAAAATATTATAAACAAATAATATTAGAAATAAATAAATTAGCAAAATAAGAAAAGAGCTGAATTGAACCGATCGGAGCTTAACTGAACTAAGGGTCTGTTTACTTCAGCTTAAAATCCGTTCAGTTCAGTTCAGCTCTTCTTTTATTTTGCTACTCATTGATCCTTCATAAAAAAACTTTCAGTTCAGTTCAGCTGCTTTTCAGCTGAAGTAAACAGACCCTAAACTAAATTAAACTGAAATTAAGCTTAATAAAACAGACCCTTATTCAATTAATGTGCTCATTTGTGCCTTGAGATTTCTTTCTTAAAGTACATGCCAAAGTGGTACGTTAAGAGTAATATAGATGATAGTAAGTTTTTTGATTTTTTTTTTTTTTTGGTGCTAAAAAAGTATACTTGCAATGGGTGAGAATCAATTTCGAAATCTTTTGATGATACGAGGGATATTTTAATCAATTGAGTTATCTCTTTGGGTGATAGGGGGTTTAGAACTCTAAAATCCACATACAAAGTTTGATTTTATTAAGGAAATTTTGTCAAAACATACCTTTTAAAATCATTTTTTTTCCTCGAAAACACACCTTTTAAAATCGTTTTTGTGAAAACACACCTTTTAAAATCGTTTTTGTGAAAACACACCTGAAACAAAATTTTTTTTGCGAGAACACACCTTGACCCTTATTTCAGGCGTTGACCACCGATTTTCGATGTTGACCTTTCCATTTTCTTTATTGGCACACTAAGGGCACTCCCTCCTTTGGCTCCATTATTTCCCTCCAAAAGATTTTCCTTTTTCTTGACCTAAATCACTCTTTTTTACTCTGCCTTCCCTCTTTAATCTTTTTTCCTTCTTTGATCATCTTTAAAACCCCGATTTGGGAATTTAGGGTTTATCTTTTCTATCATTTGAAATCAAACAAAAATATTCTAACCCTAAACCATCCAACCAATTCAACTGAAGCCAAAAGAAATTTAGATCCAAATTAAAATAAAACATGAATTGCACATTGAATTCATACAATAATTTCGAAAACCATGAAAAAATTTATACATTACAAAAATGAAAAATCAAGTGGTAAGTAAAAAAAAAAAAAACCTGGATTTCTACACAATTTTGAAATCTTACTTCTTTGAATGAGAACTCGAAGCTTCTTTAACTGAGAACTCGAAGCCTTCTTCTTCTTCCCTTTTGTTGCCATGACAACAACGAACACACAAGATCAAGAAAGAAGAGGAAAAATTTTGAATTTAGCAGAGTTCAGTGAAGAAAACGAAAAGAGTAGAAGAAGATGAATAACAATCAAGTACAACAATTGAAATTAAAGTTTACCTTAGTTAATGACTTGAGCAAAGAATTAGAACCCAAATCACTTCAATTGAAAGCAAACATTGTTCATGAGAATTAATTGAGTTGAAAATGAATATGGAGTATTAATGGTTGAGTACGTAGTAACTTAAAAGGATTTTTGAAAACAAGAGTGGACAAATAAATAGTGGGAGTGCCATTAGAGAAAACGAGAAGGTCAAAACCGAAAACGATGGTCAACGCCTGAAGTATAGGTCAAGGTGTGTTCTAGCAAATTTTTTTGTTTAAGGTGTGTTTTCACAATAATAATTTTAAAAAGTGTGTTTTCACAAAAAATTGATTTTAAAAGGTGTGTTCCGGCAAATTTCCTTTTATTAATTGATGGTTAATTAAAGTTTTGAACCCCTAATTATTATTTTGTTCTAAACGAACATATTCATTTATTAAAAAGAAAAACAAACAAAAAAGTCAAGAAAAATAAAATAAAAATGGAGGTATGACCTTTGCATGGCTTCTGTCCATTGGAACCGTATAAAGCTTACACGAGGATCCCATTTGCTTTGATATGCTCCTCCTTTTACCCTTTGCTTTCTCTCTTTCTCTCTCTTCTGCCACTTAGATTCTTGCATTTTCTCTCTCCTTACATAACACCCCACTACTCTCCATAAATTCTATTCCTCTTCTTCACTTTGTTTTTTTAATATTATTGTTATTATTATTATTATTATTATTATTATTATTCCGTTCAATTTTCCTGAATTTTCTCCAAAAAAAAAAAAAACTTTTTCTTCATTTTTTCTTTCGATATATTTGTTGAAGGTTTCAAACTTTGTTGAGTTGATCAAAACTCGCAACAATTTCTTTACGATTTTAGTATCTTGGTTAAGGTAATAATCTGGGTTTTGCTTGCTTATGTTTGCAGCATTGTTAATTTTGTGTGTTTTTCTGAGGTGGGTATTTGTTGTTTTTTACTTTGGTTTTAAGGTTTTTATTTATTCTTATTACAAATGAAACTTTAATCTTTGTTAAATGAGCTGTATCTTTATGCGCTTTTTTGTATTGATTATTGGTTGATTACAGTTGATTAATTAGAATGATGAATTGAGTGTATATGGTTTTTTTTTTCTGATTGTTTTTGAAGCTATTATCAGAATCTTGTGTTTCTTTTTCTATGTATTTATTAATTTTTTTAATTGAACGATTTCTGGGAATCCCACTAAATTATTTTCTTTTTCTGTTCATAATTTGTTATGCATGTTTTTTTTATTTCTATTGGTTTTTCTTGGGAAATGGAATTTCTTGGCTTTTTTTAGTGATTTTTATTAACATTATTTCTGTTGAAGCTGATAAATTTGGGGAATTAAAAAGAGGATTCTGTAGTGGGATTATCAAGAAATTTACATGTGCTGTTGTAATTTATTTATGGCAATAGCTTATACTAACGTACTTACTGTATTCTTTTAGAACTGTTTGATTGTGTGCTTCTTTGGACATAGATAACAGGTTCCAATTGGTAGGGTGTAAAAGATTTTAAAATGAAAATAGTTTTCTATGGACAATCTTTTACATTGGAAAACTCATGTTTTTGAAGAATTTTTAGTTTGGTTGAACTGTAAAATGATTTTACATTTGAAGTATTTTTCATTGTTTTGTTGAACAAAAAACAATTACTTCAATCGTAAGGAAAATGATTTCCTTTCAAATGTGATGGAAAATGTTTTCCTCCCAATTTTTTGGGAAAATGTTTTCAATATGATAAAAAAGCCCAAGTTTTATATTTTAATATTTACTCCAAACCAAACAACGTAAAATGGGAAAATGAATATATTTGAGGGAAACCGCTTTACACCATACCAAGCGGACCCTGAAACATGAAAAATTCTGAAAATGTTTAATTGCATAGATTGTAAAATTGTTGCAGATATATTTTATTTTCCTAGGGATGACCTTTTCCCTGCATTGTCTGTGGATGACAGATTGAGCCTATGCCTGGAAACAAGTCTAACGGTTATTTGAATGTTCCGACGAATAGAGTGTCGAGACTCTTGGAAAGTAGAAAGACAAAACAATTAGAAAAATTGAGTAGGACATCATATCAAAACGATTCACCGGATAATAACAGGAGCCTGGATCATAATGGACATGACTTTTCGCGAGTTGAAACATACTTAGAAGGTGCCGTACCTGGTGAAGTTCCTGAAGAATTGCCTACGCAGAGACTACTAGTCGTTGCTAACCGGTTACCGGTCTCTGCTGTTAGGAGAGGTGAAGATTCATGGTCGTTGGAAATCAGTGCTGGAGGTTTGGTTAGTGCTCTTTTAGGTAATCCAACATTTAGAATTTTGTTCAAATTTGTTGTTTCTGAAGAAACATGCATTGAGCTGCATGAGTACAACTAATTAATACGGGTTATATGTTTAAATTTTTGAATGATATGTGGTGCTTTTGTTTAAAGGTGTGAAGGAGTTTGAGGCAAGGTGGATTGGATGGGCTGGGGTTAATGTTCCTGATGAAGTCGGACAAAAGGCTTTAACAAAGGCTCTTGCGGAAAAGGTTTATAATTTTGAATTGACTATTGTCATAATTTTTCCGTTTCTTTTGCTGATATCGTCTACTTGAGAAGGTTATAAGCGTTCTCACTTGATTGCAGAGGTGTATACCTGTTTTTCTTGACGAAGAGATAGTTCATCAGTATTATAATGGTTACTGCAACAACATATTGTGGCCTCTTTTTCATTATCTTGGTCTTCCACAAGAGGATCGACTTGCTACCACAAGAAGTTTTCAGTCTCAGTTTGCTGCTTACAAAAAGGCGAATCAGATGTTTGCTGATGTGGTAAACCAGCACTATGAAGAAGGTGATGTTGTTTGGTGTCATGATTACCATCTCATGTTCCTCCCTGAATGCCTAAAAAGACATAACAGTGAGATGAAAGTTGGGTGGTTTCTTCACACTCCCTTTCCTTCCTCTGAAATACACAGAACTTTGCCATCTCGCTCAGAACTGCTTCGTGCAGTTCTTGCTGCTGATTTAGTGGGGTTAGTCATTCTTTTACTGATATGTTTTTTTCTACATTGTATGTATTGTACATAGACACAACACAAGCTATATATCCAATGTTTTATTGGTTCACATGTCAAATAACAAGAATAAGGGCTTGTTATTTTCAACTTATTTTGCTTTTCATTTCTTATTTTAACTGGTTTGACCTAATTTTGTGTCTTAGTCAAACCTGTTTGGACTTTATTGTCGCCTATATAGACTTGTTTTAACTTGTTAGGCCTTATTTAAACAATTATTTTTTTTTTAAGCAAAAACAAGGTGAATAAAATGATCCTATATGGCTATATCTGATCTTAGTGTTGCAGTAACAACCTCTTTTACTTTCAGACTGAGACCTTCTAAATGATCAGTAAATGGAAGATTCTCTTTTCTTGTTCCGTCCTGTCACTAGATTAAAAGAGGGTTAGCTGAAGAAGTGTTTATGGTGTCTTTAATCTAGGACATCATTTAGTCATTGAAGGATTTCTCTTTTATTAAGAATATGTTTACCAGTACTGTTATCATGCTTAAATGGATAAAAGACCTTAAATATTGCTATAAAGTATTTTTTGAATTTGAATTTTCGAAGTTCCATTCTGTGCACTTTCTTGTACTTAATAAATACATTGGCAATACCATGTACTTTCTGTATGTCCGCATTCGTAAAAGGAATATATGACCACGTATAATTTATATCACAACCGGAAATGAATGGCTATTCTAGAATTTGTAATTTGCTCATTGTTCTAAACTTTGTCTTTTTTATCATTTCTGTCATTTTGTGTAGTTACACCACTTCTTTGTGGACCCATTGGGCTAAAGTTTTTGTTGCCTAATTGGTCTTGCTGCTGTTTATTGAGTAACCACATGATCATGCTCCTGAATTTTTTGCTGTGATTGTTATTAGAGCTCTATTACTACAGCAAAGATAGGGATTTTATATTATACTGCCACCTCTGTTATATATTACGTGCAAGAATTGAGCTTTCATCCATACTGATGCATTACATTGTCCATTACTAATTTCCATTACACATTATTAAAAAGGATGAAAAGTTGATGTTATGAAAGTTTCTAATGAGAAGAATCATAGTACAACTGTCGAATAGTTTTGCATAATATGTAACTGAGGTAGTAGAATTCTTTTTATGAAGTTCAGAGAATCTTAAGACAAGAACTTATAATTGTGTTTGTTCAAATTGATGGACTTTTCTTGTTGACCTCTTTGCAATACTTTATCTATATTATCAATTTAATCAAACATGAACAATCTCCATTTTGAAAGATATGTGTTTGTGAGCTGTGATGTGACATATTGATGCCTCTGGTTTCTGTTACTTTGATACTTTAGGAAGGCGTTCCCTAATTGAGAGTGTTTAAAAAAAAAAAAATCCCTGAGATTAATTTAGATAAATTTATCTCAAAAATTTATGAAGTCACAGCCGTTGAGTTTCAAGTCCCAATATATACTTTTCAAGTCACATTTTAAATCAAGTCACATCACATAAGTATCAAGACACAATTTTTTTTTTACTCAAGTCATGGGTATATGCTTTCAAGTTAGAATAAATGAGTTTCAAGTCACTAAAAATACACCAATGGTGAGATTAATTTAGTAAATTTATTTTGGGGATTTTCCATTTGAAAATTTTAAATATGCAAAGGTATTATGTAGTCAAAACATAGGCCATTTTGTTGATATACCTTTTTTGTTTCAGGGGCAATGATAATGTTTGCAGTTCTAGGGAAAATGCCAATTTATTAGTTTGGACACTAGTTCACTGTCATTAGTTCTGGTTGTGCCCTCCATCCATACCTGATAGGTTTTTTTTAGCAGAAAATCATGTCTATGCCTACATGTCTACAACAACTAGTGGATTGAGATTTTTTCAGTTAATCTAAGTGCTTCAACTAGTAGTAGTTAAAGACATTATATTTCAACCTTTGTAACTATTGATATATAGAGAGTATTTCTTACTTTACTTTAATCATTTTTTTTTCTTGCAGTTTTCATACCTATGATTATGCAAGGCACTTTGTTAGTGCTTGCACTCGTATACTTGGGCTTGAAGGCACACCCGAAGGTGTGGAAGATGATCAAGGCAGATTGACCCGTGTGGCTGCTGTATGTGCTAGCAATATACGTAGTATTTTTTTTCTTCTGATGAGCTCATTGATAAAAATTAGCTGATATCATGTTTAGGTCTTGATGTATTCTGTTTCTTTCCGCGAAGCTCCTTACTTTCTGTTTCGTTGTCGCTAATGCTTGAATATTGTTCTTTGTGGCTCAAAATTACAGTTTCCTATTGGAATTGATTCAGAGCGTTTCATTAAAGCACTTGAAAATACTCAAGTTCAAGAGCATATTAGAGAATTAACAGACAGATTTGCTGGTCGGAAGGTAAATTGTTGTCTATGTTAAGCTAGTTAGTGCTTCCGTAAACATATCATGTATAATACACTATTTAAGAATCAGTCTAACTCTTAATTAAAGTGAGTGATACATTATGCTGTTTTGATTCTTCATTTTTTTTTTTTATATCATGTGCGGGATCAATTCCATTATGTATCCACTTGTGTTGTTTTAAATTAGGGTGTTTCTAGTGGCATTTCTTATACTTCACTTAATGCTTTTCTTGCTCTTGGTGTGTAATAAATATTGTTTGATAAAAGGGGGTGTCACTAACTCACTAATGTTGCTACAAAGTTACTATCGCCTTTTCCAGCAGGAATTGAACTTAGTAGTATAATTCTATATTTCTATCACTAACCCACTAAGCAGCTCTGGGAGGTATTCTTTTCTAGTTTTTGCCGGACTGAATGTCATATCTATTTTTAGCATAAGCTGCTATAGATTTGTGGAAGAAAGTTTTATTTGAGTGCTTTAATATCACTAAAATCTTTTGGATGCCTTATTTATTGATCAACTAGATTATCCTCACGTGTGATGCACTATTAATATAGGGAAAAATTGAAGTTGTAGATTAATAATTTAAAAATCATATGTGTCTCCTTACTTGTAGGAAAATATATGTAAGCACTGTAAAATTTTAATTTTGATGGTTACATAGTAAGTTAATTACTCCGTATAAGGAATTATTTTACTCAAAAAAAAGAATTAAATAAAGATAGGTTATAAGTGAGAAAAATATGGAATGAGTCAAAAAAATGTAGCGTTAAAATGAAAATTTGTAATTTAGGTAGCATTTATTGCAATCATCAATTTTCTCAAGATAATTAATATTTGATAATCAAAGATATTTGTTAAAGAATAAAGGGTGATGTCATTTTTGTTTTTGGAGGGAAAATAATTGATGCGAGCTCGCCATGTGTCAAATGATGACACTAGCATGACCTGCTTAGGAGTATAGACTTGATGATCGGTATATCTGGTTGCCTTTAATTTTTCAACAAAGGAGAACAAATAACACAGTGGACGCTAGTGTTAGAAAGGGCTGCCATCTCTAGTTGCATGGTTCATACTACTTTGTGTAGTGTAACTGTGTAAAAGCAATGCCTATTATCTGATTTGTTATTTCTATTTGAATGGTATTAAGTTGGCATTATGGTAATAGTATAGAACTGAGTGTTTTTGTTAATTGTTATTTTTTAAATCATCAATGTGGCAGGTCATGCTAGGTGTTGATCGACTTGATATGATAAAAGGAATTCCACAAAAGATACTTGCCTTCGAAAAGTTTTTGGAGGAAAACCCCTACTGGAGAGACAGAGTGGTTTTGCTCCAAATTGCTGTTCCAACAAGAACAGATGTTCCTGAATGTAAGTTCTCCTCCCCACCCATCCACATAAATATAGATTAAAAATTGCACATAATTACATACACTCATGTGTGTTAGTTTATTATGCGTAGTATGTATAAAATGTATACGGTTAGCCTCCTGTTGAAACAATAACCAGACATGACACGTTTCACCACTTCAATTTAAATTTTCCTCCAAAACTTCTCTCTGAAATCTTTAATAGGACATAGATATGATTGTTAAAAATTAGCTTTGGAAATTAGTGTACCATTAGACAAATTTTGGACTGGAAAACATATTAAAAATACCATTAGACAGATTTTGATGATAAGTACTTTTAGACAATTTTGATTAGAAAAAGTGCTTTAAAAAGCATTAGTTGGTTAATTGGTTTAAAAGTGGTTTCCATCCTTGTGAAATTGATGGATTTGTATTGATGTGTTTTATTCATGTTCAAAGAAGATTATTTTTGAGTGGGGCCTTTTTCATATCAAACAACTTCATGTTTTTACACTTTGTAAGAGACTCGACTTTTGATGTTAAGCGAATAAACCATATTTTGTGGGCTTGTTGCTTCTTGGCAAGGATCTATTTCAAATTTAGATTTATCAATACACCCGTGTTTATTAATTTATATATATACTAGATTAGTACTCGTGCATTGCACGACTTTAACAAAGTTTTATTTTATTACAATCGAGAAATTCTGTTTTTACAAAATGTATAATTTAAGCCCTTTCAGATGATTAAAGTAATATTCCATAATAACTATGATAAAATAATTTTATAGTACGAGTATTATATTCATACCTAAATAATCTTGAAAATTGAAGATATAAATCAAAAGAAAAGTATGTGTTGAATTTTACTATTAAAATTTGCTATTATGGGTTGTAAGTTTAATAATAGGTATAAAATTAGTAATAAAAATCTCGATGGGGAAAAATTTGTGTGAAGTTTTCATGTATATTTAGATGAGTTAAGAGATTTTTATTTTAATTTAGTGTATTACAAAGGATTTTTCTAGGATTTTTGTCTAAAACTACCTTAGTTTTATCAGTTTTTGTGAAAAACTACCTTATTTTTCATTTTTGTCCAAAACTACCTTAAATGTACAATTTGTTGTTGACTCATACCATATTCTCATTTTTGGCGTTTAACCTTCGGTTTTTACTTTTTAGGCAAGAAAATCACATGACAAGCACACAAGGTGGTTAAACCTTATTTCTCACCCTTTTTTACTTCTTTTCGTAAGGTTTCATTAGGGGAAATTTGAGTTTTGCAATTCAATTTTGTAAGAGTAAGAGGAAAGAGGAAAGAAAAAGTGAAGTAAGAGCGAGAAAAAAGGGAAAAAAGAGTGGAAAATAGGGTTTAATGACCTCATGTGCCTCTCAAGTTTTCCTTGCTTGAAAAGTAAAGGTCAACACTGGAAACAAAAACAAGGTATCAGTCAACAAAAAAAGTACATTTTAAGGTAATTTTGGAAGAAAACGAAAAAGTAAGGTAGTTTTTCGCAAAGACTGATAGAACTAAGGTAATTTGGGACAAAAAATCCTATTACAAATTTTAAATCATCATATCATAAGATTTTGTGGATCTTTGATATTTAAACTTTGGCAAGAGTTTTTTGGCAGCAAAAAAAAAATTATTCAGAGATTGTAATGTGGAAGAGGGCGGGTTGAGTAGTTATTAGTATAGATTTTAATACATAGTATGCAAATTTTGGAAAGAGTTTTTTGGTGGTTTTTTTTTTTTTTTTTTTTTTGAGGGTTGA
>PYUH01000285.1:855663-870280 GCA_016808085.1 Suaeda aralocaspica
GTGGTTTTTTTTTTTTTTTTTTTTTTGAGAGTTGACATGTGGAAGAGGGCAGCTTGAGTGGTATTTATTTTGTTTATTAGTATAGATTTTAAATCATCATATCCTAAGGAATTGGAGATTTTTAATATGCAAATTTTGGAAAGAGTTTTTTGGCGGTAAAAAAAAATTCTTGAGAGATTGACATGTGGAAGAGGGCTGCTTGAGTGGTTATTAGTGAAGGTATTTTTTAAAATGTTTGAGAAAACTCAAGTTTGCCTCACGTAAGTACCAAAACCCTAATAACTTAATATATATTCTGTGATGGACGTAAGCTCTATCAACTTAATTCACCCAAATCAGTCAGCCTTCAACTTAATTCCCTCATTAAACCACACTAAGACAAAAGTTTAAATCTAACCAAAAGTTTGTTTGATTGTCATTTATTGTTTGTCATTTGAGTATGCACTATGAGGTTACACACAAGTTCTTGGGATATATTGTTGCATTGGTGTGTAAATGAAAGTTAATAGTGTGTTGGATTTCAATGTTGACACCGGTAAGATATTATTCTCCTTTTGTGTTGGCTAGATTGGTATCTGATTTCCGCGAGCTGCTAAGTGTATGTTTTGTGTTTCCTTATTTCCATACCTTGAAGTATTATGTACATTTTTTTTTTTGTTTGCAGATCAAAAACATGTTCATTTTTTTTGTTTGCAGATCAAAAACTTACAAGTCAAGTTCATGAAATTGTTGGACGTATTAATGGCAGATTTGGAACATTAACTCGTGTTCCTATACATCATCTGGTTTGTTTTTCACTTGTAACTAGATAATTTGTCCATTGCATTCAAATAATTTTGGTTAAGTTGTATTCAAAAAATGGGAGCTCTCGAGGAAAGTCTAGTGTTTTTTTTTTACTTCTTATTTTCAATATATAGCAAGAAACTCTGTATCATCAAAGCAACACAACCACTAAAAGGATATAAGGTTAAACCAATCACCAGCAAAAACAAAAAGTGAAAACCATTACAGATTTTTAAACCACTCCTTAACCAGCAGGATTATTTGGAGGCAAATCTATAGATCAGTGGTTCTGAATTAAAATATTCTTGGTATGGTTTTCGTATCATAGTGTGCAAAGGAGTTTTAAAACCATGATGTGAAGGTTACTAAGACCAAGGAGAGGATCATGCCTAAGAATATAGTAGGAAATAATGGAATTGTTAATGTGGTTAATAACTCAATGCCATGCCATCACATGAGGCTGTTTGGAACAATTTTATTTAACAATAATAATCAAATGGGTTGAACTATTGAACTATCCGAATTGAGTAATTGTGCTAGAAAGAGACTTTGCTAGCCTTATAGAAGTTTCATACTGATTGAAATTTTAGTGCTTAAAATGTTTGGTCAAAATGTATTTTGCAATGTAGTAAAGAATTAATTTTATTGAGTATTAATGCATGTTATTTTGTTAAACATGCCTAGAATTGTTGCCCTTCTCCCCCTCTCCTCAAACTTTCAAATATTGGCTTTATCACTGCATATGTGTATAATATAGTTTTAGAGTATAAAGCTGGAAGAGCCATGTAACTTCTTTTACTTGTAGTGAAAGTGTACAACAATACAAAGTCACATAAAAAGGTTCCTTTGTCAATTATCTCAATAAGGCATATGATTTATTTTGGTCGAGAAAAGTTCTATAGGATCTTAGAGACTTACTCTATGTTTGGATAACAACATAGAAAGAAAAGGATGGGGAGGGAAGGGGTGCAATGAACCAGAACAGCTTAAGGCGTAACTGCATTATGGCAGTCAGCACATGTCATCAGATGGAGAGAAGAATTAATAAAATAAATAATGATTGTAATACTGTTAGAAGTGCCAGAATTTTGTTGAGGAAAGATACTCTATTGAGTCTATTGATAGGAGAGGAGGGTTGTAAGAAATCATTGAGAAATTAATACAAGAAGTTTGGAGATACTCACTGCCTTCATTTTACTCTGTTTTCCAGCAACTAGTAATGGGAGGCCTTGAGCCCCGTTCTGGTTCATTGCAAGAAGGAAAGTGAAAATCCATTTTCCCTCCAAATCTCTCCATTTTTGTAGGTATAACTTTTATTAAAAGAGGATGGATAATGGATCCCTCTTTCTTCCTCCCTTTGCTATCCCCAATCATGTATATTAACAAGGGAGTTGGTCTCTTTCCCTTCCTCCCTTTGTCTCCATTTCCTCCTATACAAACAAAGGGTAAATAGTTGCTTGTGGCTTATATATGAGTGAAAACCATTGTGAAAATTTTGGAGCACATTTTCTGTTCATATTGGATTTGTTTTGCATTTAAGTTTTTCTTTGAGTCTCAACCCAAAGGTATGTGTGGAAACAATCGTTAAACAGCTTATGGAGACAATCCTAGGGGAAGTGTTTTAATGTGTAGTAAGTGGGATGGTATTGTTATACAGGATGACACATGAGAAAGACTTTTTATAGGTAGTTCTTCAATTGACCCTTTGAAATATGTCTGTTAAAGCCAAGTAGGACTTAAAAAACCTAGCAATGTGTGTGTGACCAATAGTTATCAGCTAAATAGAGCAGAGCTTGTGAAGGTGATCTTTCAATAACACATTATTTTTAATGTTTGTTTGAGATGTGCTATAAACGTGAGTGTCTATCCAAATGGAGCCTATCTTTCTTCTTGCAAAACCCTATTTAAAGAATAGCTGATAATTATGTAGCCATCTATGTTTCGATTGACCTTGGTTTCATAGCCATGTGAGCATATCAGAGATTTGACACATTTAGTTTAGGTAAAATCAAGATTCTAAATAAAATGGTAGCCGTTGAAGCACTTGTCATGCTGAGGTTTTTCTTTGCATCTTTGCCAATCATATTTATCTTTCCATATTCCTAATTATTTGATACATCTATGCTGCAGTATCTCCACCTTTAGGTATGTTTCTTTAATGTTACTTCTCAGCTCTAACACGAAGGAGGTTTTTATTTATTTCAGGATCGTTCTTTGGACTTCCATGCCCTGTGTGCTCTATATGCAGTGACTGGTATAATTCTCACTATAGCTGACTTCTCTATTATTATGAAATATATTTTGTCCTTAAACTTTTGTTCAATTTAATATATCTGTGTTCAACGAAGGTGTTGTTTTTGAATTATTAATTATATATTTTTGACTTCATGTTGAGAAGCCATTATATGTACAAAGAATGCAAACTTTCTGTATCTGCCTGTAAAGTTCACCTAAACATGCTTTCTGCCTATGTATGACAAAGTCATAAGAGTGAGGCAAATAGATTGACTAGTGTAGAATGCATGTTAAATTATGAACAGCTGGAACTAAGAGGAATAGTAACAGAGGCTATGCCTCCAGTCCAATGCAAGATTTAAATGTGTTAACTCAGAACCAGTTGATCTTCTAGAAATTGCTGATAAGCTCTATAAAACTTTGAAGGGCATTAGTAGTATGTTAAAGGGGAAAAGTTAACAGTATGAGAAAGGAGCATGCCTATTCCTATAGAGCAAAAAAATTGTTGAAGGGCTACAGATGTCTCGTCGTCTCTTAGGTCATAGTGAACTTCCTTGAAGCCATTAATAGCTCAGACAGCAACAAGGTCGTATAATTTCATAAAAGGCCACTCTCTTTTGTAATTCGATTTTCCCATACACACAAAAACAATATAGGACATATATTGTGATGAATTCTTGCATAGCACTGCATGATACACCTTCATTGAGGAAAGTAAAATATGTGTTGGAGAATATGAGCTCTAAAAAGTCAAAGTATAAAAAATGAGAGGAAGATTGTTGAGAGAAACCAGATTGATATTCATTTAATTCAGAACCCAATGATAGTGCAGCGACGAGTCCAACAGTTGCATCCTTTACTTTGCTTCCCCTGAAACTATTGCTTAGAGTGTTAGAGCAGTCTTTTCAACTCCTTGTAAAACTTAAGTCATTAGCATCCTTGTGTCTTCCATGTTGCAGTCAGCTAATTTTGAAGAGCTTGTGTACTTCCATTGCTACTTAGAACAGATTATAGTGCTGCAGTTTGAGAAGATTATACATATTCGACATAAATTAATATTATTGTTTGCCTCTTCTACAGTACTACTATTCTTCTCGGTTTTCCCTTTCTATAAGCTCATCCTAATACCATGTGCCTCAACTTAGTTTATCTGCCTGTCACACTAATATCCTAGTTTTTAATGGCCTGCCACTTTGATAAGTTTGTTCGTAGGAAAGGTCAATTTTATTTGCATAATTTTTTGTTTTTCTGTTCTTCAATAAATTTCTCATTTACGACAAAATTCTGGCACTTTTTACTTACCTTTTGAATCTCACTGTTTTTCCACTAACCTTCGTTCCCAGATGTGGCACTTGTTACTTCATTGAGAGATGGCATGAATCTGGTGAGCTATGAATACGTGGCTTGCCAAGATGAGAAAAAAGGTGTACTCATTCTTAGTGAGGTAATCACTTTGACGAATGATATTTGGTGATGCATATAATCTATTCATGCATGGTGCAGCAACACAAACTCCTACACCTCACCGGTTACACTATTGCCACTTATGTATGTTGTATGCTCTCTAAATGTTATCTTCAAGGTGAGGTGTCAAGGACAGAAATAAATTGTTAACTCTGAATAGGTGCTGACAGAAAAATTTCTGGATTTGAATCGACTTGAGCTATTGAGAATCACCAACAAAACAAGCATTGAGGAAGGGAACTCTATTAGTGTCATCAATAGTTGATGAGGCAACAAATAACAATAAAAGGGGAGGGGGACAAGGGATGGGCCTGGGGTTTCTGGTGGATGGAGATCTGGGGAAAGGTGGGCGATGAACAGATGAAGTGTGACTTGAGAAAGCAGTCAGTTAAGGTGATGGTGGTTAAGGTGGGCTATTAGAACCTTGATGGGGCTATGATTGGCTGTTTGAGCATGGAAATTTTTATAAAATATATCTTTTTAAGTATAATTATAAATTCTGTAGGGTATTTTGACAATTGTTTGGGTGTAGGGTTAGTGAGGTGGTCTTCACAGGAAGCATGTACGATTTTCACTGAGAAAAAGTTACATGAAATGAATACTACTCCCTTGTCTGTCAGTAAACAGAATGATCTTTCTCTGTAGGCATATAAGATTTTTTTTTAATTGTCCTAGATGTGCTGTTCCCTAAAATTATGTTTCTTTCCATGTCTGTAGTGGCTGATTTCAACTTGCACTTTTTGTATAAATAGTTTGCTGGAGCTGCACAATCTCTGGGTGCTGGAGCTCTGTTGGTAAACCCCTGGAATATCACAGAGGTTGCTTCTGCAATTGGTAGAGCCTTAAATATGTCAGATGAAGAGAGAGAGATGAGGCATCATCTTAACTTTGTCCATGTTACAGAGCATACTGCTCAGCAGTGGGCTGAAACTTTTGTCAGGTATTGGAATATAAACTTATTTCACAATTAATTTTTTTGATTTGAAGTATCAGGGTTCATTGATGTTTTATTTCCTTTTCAGTTAAAAGTTCAGATTCATAGTTTAAAATGTTTTTTGCATCTCCATTAGACAACTCAAGAAATTTGGCACCTCCCAACACCTTGTAAGGTTAATGTTTTAACGTCACCGATAATCCAGAGGGGGGTACTACAGAGTACAGACTATGATTTTCAATAAATGCTTTTCTGACCGGTTATTTAACCTTATTTCTAATTTCGTGTTGAAGTACTTATTCCTTTGACAATGGTAGGTTATGCGGGGTAACGTGGCTGATATAAATTAATGGGCATCTGAAAATTTTGAGGCTGATGTTTTATAATTTACATGGTAAAAGAAAAGATCCTCTTCTGGCTGATGTATCTCTATATTAGAAGAGGCAGATGGGGTTTTGTGTGTGCATGTGTGTGTGTGAGAGAGGGATGGGTAGGGAGCTGGGATTGTTATGATTGATAATATAATAATGATGGGTTTCCTTTTATTCGAAGCGGTGAGGAATCTTTTCAATTGAGCAGCTCTTTGGATCTATACTGCCGGGTTGTTCTGTTCAATGTACGATGTTTGTAGAGTCCTTTTTTTAAACATATTCTTCTATTGCCTCATCTATTCATTTTCTTCTTTTATTATTATATATATCCTCAAGAAATTATAGTAATACCAGCCTAAACATTGTGTTGATCATTTTGTCATTTCATGCTCTTTTTCCTTTGGGATATTCTATTTCCCCCCTCTTTCGTCACCCTTATCTCCCCCTTTTTTGTCATAAGCTTATCATTAGCTGCTATCATGGTCAGTACTTCTATAATCTATATTCTATCAATTGAAGAAGCAATGGAATAGATTCTTGATTTCTTTTCCTTGGTTTTATGAGTTACTAACACCGAATATTAGATAACACAACGAGAGAAAACACATAATGTAGCCTCCATTATACAGAATAATTGTAGGTATAAAATCCCATGTTAGCAAGCCTTAAATAGAGAAAAACTAGGAGAAGAAAAATATACTGTTTTTGAATAGGTCATCTAGTGAGAATGTGAGATATAATCATGAAGCATATTTATGTATTCTGACACTTGATCTGTCTCAAATTTCTGGTATAATGTTTGCTATTTTAACAGTTTCCTCATTTTCTAGTGAGCTGAATGACACAGTTGTAGAGGCTCAGTTGAGAATAACACAAATCCGCCCTGTACTTCCCGTTGACTTTGCTGTAAACAATTTCTTGAATTGTAGTAATCGACTGCTCATACTGGTATTACACATTATTCCTTTTCGTACAGCCTCCTTTTCTTAGCTGCAAGTTTTTTGAAAATCGTTTTTACTTATTAGATTAAATTATGCATGTATGCTTTATGTAGTTATTGTAGATCTATTTGTTGGTAATTTATAGATGTAGTAAATTCTTTACTCAACCATTTCATTTGAAAAGGCTGAAACAATAATTAAATTCATCTGTCCTCTATCAGGCTGCTATACAGGTCGGCCCAAGGGTTAAGCAAGTGAGACCCTTGCTTTAGACCCCACTTTGATTTCAGTTTTCGTCTTATTACTATCTTCATCAAAAAAATTAGCAGTTGTTGGCCTGTGATTAAAAACTCTGATGCTTTATTATTGATCTGACCCCAATTATGAGATTAAGGCTTTGATTGTTAAACTGATGCTTGATTATTGATCATGAATATATGGCAATTCTTTTTATCATGTTCTTTGCCCATTTAACTATGACGCTTCACTTTCTTTTTACTAATGTGTAATTTGTAATCTGTGTTTAAAAATAATAACGTGATAGTTATTAACTTATTATGTACGTTGCTTTAAGAGAGATAATAGGCGGAAAAATGTTTTGATCTCTAAAATATACGCAACATTATAACCTTACGATTCATGCACTATGATTTTAACCTTTTCTCCTATAGCTTAGGGCATAGGAATATAGATTTTTAAACATCTATGAAACACCTTTCTTATCTTTAATATTCACTATGATCTGTTAAAATTTCTTCCTCTCATCGAGCGCTACCATCCACTATAATAGATATGATTGGACGTTCCTTTGAGAGCTGGTGTGAATATTGATAGAAATCGCCACTCACAACAAGGGGATAGAAACTAGCTTCGATTTCTCTATAGCAATGCACTAAGAAAACGAATCTATGTCGAAAAAAATTATATGAATTGATTAAAGCCAAGCACCAACACTTAGGGGCTAAGTTTCACATGAAATTCCTCAAAGATATTTGTTTTTGTGAAAAACAATAAAACTAAAACACGATGTTTTTATTCAATCAATCTATGATATGTTACAATTGTTATTTAAGGCTATTTATAGGAAAACCATCAAATAAAATCCTAACAAACATAACAAACTCTAAACTAACTCAACAAACTCCCTAACTACCTATAACAAGCAACACACAAGAATACTCACAAAACCGGATAAGAACAAGAACAAGTCATCCTTATCTAATCTTGTGCTTATCTAATCTAACAAATCCTAAATAATTAAGATTTTATCCTAACCAACTAACTAACAAACAAGATAATCAACCTACAACCAAGAAACACGCACAAATCAAGAAACCCATAGATAAATCAAGAACACGCAATTTTCCGCAAGACCACATGCTCCATATTTGCGCCACTTTCAAGATTCTTTGTAAAACTTCAAGAAACCTTTTAAGATTTGATCTTTTAATCAAGAAACTTTCAAGAAGTCATTCCCCATGTTTTTTAGGTGTAAAATGATGACCAAGACTCAAAAAGAAATGAAAGTAATAAAGCCTGAAATGAGGAAAAGCATAGCAAGTGCAGTGGTAAAAAACTCATAGGCAAAACCATCTTATTCCCCAAATCCACCCAACTTTCCATGCTCCCCAAATGCTTCAAGTGACGTGTGCCACCATGCACACAAATGATGATGTTTTTGATGTACCAAAAGGCCTTGAATCACCATAAGCAATAATCTCCCCAACACTTGAATCATTTGTTGAAGCCATCACCAAACCTTCGAAGTTGTCATCTTGATTCTTATCAAGAGCTTTTTCCTCACCTTATATGTCATGTTCTGTGAAATGTAAGATGAGCTCTATAGATTTTCCTACACTAAGTTAGCTGTGAGTGTGACAACTGTCTCTTGCCGAAATACTAAAATATGACTCAGAAAAGTATTGGCTGGTTCTTTATGGAACTTGCTAGTTGATTTCCACCAAGAAATCTCCTTCCCTTGAGGATGAAAAAAATTAGTGAGTTCAGGTATAGAATCTGACTTTGTATTGGCGAACTCAATCAAACTGGATAATGCTACACATTATTAATTAGTGATGATAAAAATAAAAATTTAGTTTAATTTCCTTATTGTAGGTTTCCTGCTTGATGGAAACAGTTTTTGTAACCTTTTTCAGATGTCTGTTTTGAATATGAAACTATCTTGGCTTCACTAAGTCACTCATGCATTAATCTGCTGTTTTGTTGTCCAATCTTGCTGACTTTTAACCTTCAGTTTTAGTACATTTTTTTTATTTGGTTTACTTGATTGTTTGTGTCTAAGTAAATAGTCTATATGAATCTTTTTACGTAGTGAGAAAAATTGTTTACTTGTGCTTTAGCCTGAATAATGACTTCAGACTAAATGACAATTTTTAAGGAGCTATCTTACAAATGGTTGATATTTACTCATAACCCTTCGTTGCAAGCAGTTTCTTAATATGACCTCTCTTCTGCTGTTTCAGGGATTTAATGCTACATTGACTGAAGCAGTTGATACTCCTGGTACACGGGGCACTGATCAAGTAAAGGACATTAACTTTAAATTGCGTCCAGATCTAAAAGGGCCCTTGAGTGTGCTTTGCAATGACCCAAAATCCACAATCGTTATTCTCAGTGGAAGTCGCAGAACTGATTTAGATAATGTACTCACTCGATCTTATCTTTTTATATTGGAGCTATTTTTGTGAATTTCGGACCAATATCTTCACTTCTCTATATTTTTTGGTTAACTATGCCATTGCCATCCTGTCCTATAAGTTAACACTGGTTAAGATCAGATATGAAATGATCATTTGGCTATCATATGTGGTAAGCTTAGCCTCCTGTCATCTTAACCTAAAAGTTAAGTAGTCATGTCATTTCTGATTTTATCCGCACAATGGGTCTTATTCTATACATGTATGAAGGACTCCCTAAGCCTACTCCTTTTAAATAATGCTTCTACTTTATATTGTTGTCCAGAATTTTGGGGATTATGACTTGTGGTTGGCAGCGGAGCACGGAATGTTCTTACGGCATACTAGAAGAGGAGACTGGATGACAACAATGCCTGAGCATCTGAATCTGGATTGGATTCCTAGTGTATATGTACTACCTCTTGTCCCTGCCTGATGGAATATTAGTTATGAATCCTCTGAGATATTGCATTTTTGCATCGGTTGTGTTATCAAATTAGCTTTTTAATTTTGATATTGATCTTGTCTCCAAATTCATGCGGCTGTTGATGATTTTTACCAGCATGTATTTGAATATTTCAAGGATAGAACTCCTCGTTCAACAATTGATCCTCGTGATATTTCCCTTGTATGGAATTATAAGTATGCTGGTACGTTTATATGGCCTTTTTAGTGTCTACTCTGTCCAGTAATTTTCTTCCATTGTTGAATCTAGGCTTGTACTTTTTGTGTATTATGATCTGTTTCTGCAGATTTTGAGTTTGGAAGATTGCAAGCAAGAGATATGCTACAACATCTTTGGACTGGCCCTATTTCAAATGCATCTGTAGAAGTTGTGCAAGGTAGTAGGTCTGTGGAAGTTCGTCCAGTAGGTGTTACAAAGGTATTTTATCCCAATTTTGCTTGCTACTTCTGCTATGTTTTTCGGTTTTCACCATTTGATTTGGCACTAAAATTTGAAGACAGATTTCTTAGTGGGGATGTGGGGTGTATGAAGTGCTTGGTGTTTTATTAAAAGAAAGTCAAAAAAAATGGTGGGAGTAAAATTTATAATTTGGCAGTGGGTTGAGAGAAAAGAAAAAAGAGAGAAGTGGATGCAGAGACTTAAAATCTTGATCTTTAATTATTTGTTATTAACTCAAAAGCACATAATTGAAAAAAATTAGACATCCATTTAGATGTAATATGAAATACTTTACATGATGGATGATTATCACTAGAAAGGTATTTTATACATGCTCATCTTTTCCCTTTTGTGCTTCTGGATCCAGGGTTCTGCTGTTGATCGTATATTAGGAGAAATAGTGCACAGTAAACCATTGAGATCACCAATTGATTATGTCTTGTGCGTTGGTCATTTTCTCGAGAAGGTAAATCCAAATCTCTATACATTCTGTATTTGTTACTGCAAGTGCTCTTTAAAAAAATGATAAAGTTCGACAATATTTTTGCTTTAACTCCTAGGATTGATTGCATTTCCGTATGGGTGAAAGGTCCAAACGTTTGCAATGATAAGTTTGATTGATTTGGTAACAATTTCAGTGGGTATAGAGGCACAGTGGTTAGCCAACACACATAAAACACCTTGTAAAGCAGATGTAAATTTATTTTATAGTGTTTCCAAGGAAATGGAAAAACTAAAAACTTCAAAGTCATAATGGGAAAGCCTCTCTTTGGTCACTTGTTTCATACTCTTCAATCACCCATCAAAGTCTACTTCCTAGTGTAAGTTTGTGTGAAAAAAGTACAAAGCATTGCATAAGTACAATAGCATCGGTTTTAGCCCTTTTTACTGAGGACTTCCTGCAAGCCTTTCTCTCCAACTATTTATGTAGCTTCTTTTTTCTCAGTATAGTATTGGTGGGTCTGAAGGAATTAATCTTGGTGGCACCTGCGTGTTCTAAACCTCCCTCCTTGTGCCTCAAGAAGCAAATTTATTGAGCTGTTGTTTGTGTAGGATGAAGATGTATACACATTTTTTGAGCCTGATCTTCCCTCTGACAATGCAAGCCATGCACGATCCAAATCATTTGATGCGTCGAAGTTACCCGAAAGGCCGCCACCAAAGCATCCAGCTAGTAAAAGTGGATCAAAAGGTTCGCATGGAAAGACCCCACCTCAACGTTCAACCTCAAACTCAGAGAAGACTACAAATCATACTAATGGTGGGACCCAACGTAAGCAACCAACTGAGAAGACCTCATGGAATGTTCTCGATCTTAACAAAAAAAACTACTTCTCCTGTGCTGTTGGGAGAACTCGAACCAGTGCACGGTACACAATCCCATCATCAGATGATGTCGTCTCTTTTTTGACAAGATTGGCTGAAGCATCTTTAACTGGGTCATCAAATTGAAAAACTCAACCGCTTTGAGTGTGAAAACTAATCTTAAGTAATTAACCCTATACCCCGAGCTCTATTCTTGTAGCATTGTGGATTCTTGCTAATTATAGGCATTTATGATTAGTCAGATTATTGTAAAGCCCTAGTATTGGCACATTGATTGCTGTACTGACTGATTTAATTAGTCGCCATTTTTTAATAACCTCACATTATCCAAGTTAAAATTGCTAAACAATTATCATGCATTGGCGCATAATTGATCAATTCACTTAACTGTTGTTGTTGATAGAAAGCATTAAACCGAAATGGTTCAGCCAGCTTGCCAGAATTGCCACCGGCCTGCGCTTTGCTTGAACTGATATGAACTTATGTGTTAGCACCAAATATCTGATGTATAGAAGCTGCAATAAAAGTACTTGCACCTATTCTTAGACTATTTTTTTTCTATCAAAGTTACAAATATATTTCCAACCCAAATAACCACCACCATCATCTGCCAACACCCTCAACCACCCTCCCCACAACACCAACTGCCTCCTAACACCTAGCTGCCTTCCAACACCTGCCATCAATTGACCACCACCAAATGCCTGCCAGCAATCGACAATCACTACCTAACAACCGAAACCCATCAACAACCCTAACAACCGAAAACCATCGACACCACCTGCTAACACCTAAAACAACCTCCAACAATCGAAAACCACCCATCAAATCCCTAATGAAAACCACGAAATCCCTAACCACCAAACCAACAACACCCAAACGAATACCAAACCACTGATTTCGAAACCTAATTTCGAAACAAACCCCTAATTTTGAAACCCAATTTTGAAACAAAACCCTAATTTGGAAACCCAAATTCGAAGTAAACCACTAATTTCGAAACCCCAATTTGAAAACAAACCCAAACAAATTCAAAACCCCAATGTCAATCGTCGAATGAGTTCTTGGTTGTGGTCTTCGACGGGGTGGTGGTGACGATTTATGTGATTCAAAACCTCAAATGTTGGTGGTCATAATTTTCGCAAGGACAATATAGTGGTTGTGAATATGATAGTGGTGGGGGTGGTGGTGGTAAAAGATGATAACGATGGTGAAGATGGTGGTGGGAATGATTAGTGAGATTGATTAAATAAAGAATTAGATTAGTTTAATGTAATGTTTTATTGTTAATAATTATATTCGAGTATAATAAAGTAAAGGCAGAAATGTCATTTCAAACAAAAAATTTACTAAAGACAGAAAAAAATTGTTGCTAATATGAAAGTAACCATAAAATAGTAATATAAAAAGAATATAGAAAGTAGGAAGAGAATGGCAATTGTATTATTATTATTATTATCACAACATCATACACATAATATAAATATATACTGATATACATATGGTTATAACATTCAAAGGGTACAATACTTTCAAATGGTACATTCAATAGACATATTCTTTGAGGACTTTTACGGATATAATGACGTCCACAATATTTTCATAACACTCCCTCTTGGACGTCAATTATATCATATTATCTAATGCCAATTAATTATGTGTATGCGCTTGAATGTTGCCTCATTAAAAACATCATAAGGAAAACCCAATGAGAAAAACCATGGTTAGGGAAAAAGAGTACAACGCGCATTTACTCCCCCCCCCCCCCCCGGGGGGGGGGGGGGGGAGTAAATGCGCGTTGTACTCTTTTTCCCTAACCATGGTTTTTCTCATTGGGTTTTCCTTATGATGTTTTTAATGAGGCAACTTCAAGCGCATACACATAATTAATTGGCATTAGATAATATGATATAATTGACGTCCAAGAGGGAGTGTTATGAAATATTGTGGACGTCATTATATCCGTAAAAGTCCTCAAAGAATATGTCTATTGAATGTACCATTTGAAAGTATTGTACCCTTTGAATGTTATAACCATATGTATATCGTATATATTTATATTATGTGTATAATGTTGTGATAATAAATAATAATACAATTGCCATTCTCTTCCTACTTTCTATATTCTTTTTATATTACTATTTTATGGTTACTTTCATATTACAACAATTTTTTCTGTCTTTAGTAAATTTTTGTGTTTGAAATGACATTTCTGCCTTTACTTTATTATACTCGAATATAATTATTAACAATAAAACATTACATTAAACTAATCTAATTCTTATTTAATCAATCTCACTAATCATTCCACCACCCATCTTCACCATCGTTATCATCTTTTACCCCCACCACCCCCACCACTATCATATTCACAACACTATATTGTCCTTGCGAAAATTATGACCACCAACATTGAGGTTTTGAATCACATAAATCTTCACACCACCCGTCGAGACCACAACCAAGAACTCATTCGACATTGACATTGGGGTTTTGAATTGTTTGGGTTTGTTTTCAAATTGGGGTTTCGAATAAGTGGTTTACTTCGAATTTGGGTTTCCAAATTAGGGTTTTGTTTCAAAATTGGGTTTCAAAATTAGGGGTTTGTTTCAATTAGGTTTCGAAATCAGTGGTTTGGTATTCGTTTGGGTGTTGTTGTTTGGTGGTTAGGGATTTCGTGGTTTTCATTAGGGATTTATGGGTGGTTTTCGATTGTTGAGGTTGTTTTAGTGTTAGCAGGTGGTGTCGATGGTTTTCGGTTGTTAGGGTTGTTGATGGGTTTCGGTTGTTAGGTAGTGATTGTCGATTGCTGGCAGGCATTTGGTGGTGGTCAATTGATGGCAGGTGTTGGAAGGCAGCTAGGTTTAGAGGCAGTTGGTGTTGTGGGAGGGTGGTTGGGGTGTTGGCAGATGATGGTGGTGGTTATTTGGGTTGGAAATATATTGTAACTTTGATGAAAAAAA
>PYUH01000285.1:870305-932601 GCA_016808085.1 Suaeda aralocaspica
CCGACACCCTATACAGACTATTCGTCTTGATAATGCTGGTGAATTTAACTCTCAAAATTTCAATGGTTATGTATGTCCATAGGAATAAATGTTGAGGATCCAGTAGCAAATGTTCATACACAAATGGTCTAGCAAAATCATTAATCAAACGTCATACAATGAAGCTAGACATGCTTATGAAGTCCAACCTTCCAATTTCAGTTGGGGGCATGCTATATTACATGCTGATAATAATTCGCATAAGGCCACAATGCTATCATAAATTCTCCCCATCTCAATTGGTTTATGGTAAGGAACCAAAATCTCCCATCTAAGAATTTTGGAAGTGCAGTTTATGTTCCAATAGCTCCACCACAACGCTCCAAAATGGGTCTCAAAGGGACTAGGAAATATGTTGGTTTCGAATCCCCATCGATTATTAAATATCTCGAATACACCACAGGAGATTTGTTCAGGCATGTTTGCTGATGTCATTTTATGAGTTTTTTCCGAGTTTAGGTGTAATCCCCCGCATTTTTAAGACTTTATATTATATTTTTATACGATATAATATATAGTTTATGAATTTCGGAAATAAAGTCTATTTATATTTATGGCTTGAAATAATTTATTTTACAAAAGGTTTTATTAGAAATAGTAATTATTTTAAAGGAGGTTTTGAGTATTTAAATTTAATTTTCAAAAAAAAGCAAAATAATTATGGGTTATTTTAATATTTTCGGACCAATAGGCCCAAATGGGGTAGTATTTTCGGTTTTCCAAGGCCCATAATTATTTATGGCCAAAATTATTTTTCTAATTATTATTTATACCTAGATATTTTGTATCTTTTAGTTAGGAGAAATTCAGATTTTACAAAAGATAAACTTATCCAAAATTACTCTACCACAATTTAGATTTATCCCAAAAAAAAAAATCAAAACTTATCTTTCAATTTGATTTGGCGAAATTCCTTAAGGCCATATACCCTATATATAGATCTCCTGGTTCATCAAATTTACTCTTTAAACCCTTTCCAAAAAATCAGAAAAAGAAAAAAAAAAAAAAAAAGAAAGAAAAAACCGCAGCCAAAAACAAACCGCAGCAAAGTACACAAACAGAAAAAATAAAACTGAGTTTTTCTTTCGTGGAACCAACTTTGGCCACACCACAAACCACAACAATTCACATCTGCCGCCAAACCACCACCACGTGACAGCCCTTGCTGCACTCTACCACCAGGTACCAGATACGCCACCATGCAGCCACCAAGGTGGCAAAAAACCACCTCAAAGTAGCCCACTCACCATGGTTTTCGAAAATAAGAAAAAGAGAGAGAAAAATTATTTTCCTTCCAAATATTTTTAAAAAATAAAAAGTGTTTCCCTAATGTTTTTCGTAAAAAAAGTGTTTTGATGTTTTCAAATTATTTTTAAAATTGTTTGGTAATTTTATTTAATAGATTAGTTTATGTCAAAAATTGGATTTTTAATAAAACAAATCATAGAAATATAAATAATCAAAATTTATGCACGAAAAATTATTTTAGAGGTGTATATTAGTTATATAATGTTCATATGAGGTTAGACGAATTTTAATGGTATTTTTGTATTTTTAATGCAAGGAGGAGAATTTCCGAGAGCATTTAATTAAGAAGGAATTTAGCGAGCAGGGTATGTGCGAATATCAAAGACCTAATAGCACGAAAACTTGGTTTTAATATAGTATGTCGTGTTAAATTATTGGAGCAAGAAAACGATCTGAAGCCCCATGAATTTTATAGTGTTGAAGAAAATTGCTGGTTTATGTGTAAAATTTGTTAGATGTTAAAGTGTTGAAGTATGCTCGTAAAAATTATTTTAGACTATTGTGTGTATGTGAAGTTGTGTTAAATTCTCTACTTAACATGAAGTATAGAGTCAAATAATTTATTAGTCGGTTTTCAGTTTTGCGGTTTTTACCGAAAATATGTTCGAAGGTCTAAGGGTCGAATCTGACATGAGATTATTTTAATGTATTCCAGAGCATAATATGAGGTTATAGAGTTGGTTTCGTCATTAAAAGGTTTTCCAATATTTTTAAATAATTTTAGATTGGTTTTAGACAGATTGGACTGTTTTCAAAAATAATCTTTAAAAATATTTAACGTGAACTAAGGTTTTAAAGGTTGTTACTGGTTAATAGGAGAATAAAAGGAATTAAAGGGTTTCACGACCTAGAGAATTTATTAGGTAATTATTTGGATTTTTAATTGTTTATATCGCTAGTTTAGGGTTTCTAGTTTAAAATCTACTAAAATTCACATAGATATCTAGCCACGAGATTTGGTTTGAGATTGTATTTTAGGCAGTAAAGGTTTTGGAAAAGTGTTTTCGAACTATTTAATTTTAATAATTATTTCAGATTATTTCTATTTCTATTGCCTATTTTCAAAACAAATGTTTTTCAAAAATAATTTTCGGAATAGAAGTTTCTAAAAATGTTTTCAAAAGTCATTTATATTAAGGAGTTATACTAAAGAGGAAGAGTCATTAACAAGTGTTGGTTAAGTGTTTGATGGTTTCTATGTTGTTTATGTATGTTCGAAGTCTGACGGTGCATGTTTGCTTTCGGTCGTGTTTTAAGTATGTTTGAATTCTGGACAGTAGCTATATGAAGCTTTAATGTGAGGGTTAAGAGTTAAAATGACATGTTTAAGTGTGTTTGAAGTTTGTGCATGAGTTATAATGTTCTAGGCACTGTTTTGAGCAAGTTTTGACCATAGAGTCATGTTTACAAGACAAATCAAAGTTAAATGCTTATAAGTCAAAGTTAAATAAAGTCGTAGTAAAGCAAGTTAAGTAAACAATTATGAGCAAGTTATTTTTAAAGGAACGTGAGTACTCATTAGGCCAAAGAGGTTACCAACGGGGGAGGTATGTATTGCCTTAACGCTTACTCATAGTGGTGTGAGATGCTTCAATGTTTAGTTCTGGAATTCCAAAAGAGTAAAGAGTTAAGTTTTGACATGGGGTGGATGGAGCCATGTACCACTGTTTTGAAAGACTAGCATCTTTCTGTTAGAGTTCGGATTGTACGGGGAGCGCTACTACTGGTTGACGACGTCTTTCCAAAGAGCCGTTTCACGTTCCTATATCCTTTTCGAAGCAAGAAGTTATAATCAAGAGTGAAGAATTTTGAACTTATGAGTCATGAGTCTAAAATGGAGTGAGGTCTTGTTATGTGTATTTTGTATGCTATGTGTGTGTCTTCTTGTTTTATGTTTTTGCTATGTTGTGCATACTCAGCAGTGGTTGTTAACACATATATATTTCCATGTTTTTCTGTTCTGTTTGCTTGTTAAGCAGAATAAGTGCAGGTTGTTGAGCATATGCATGGTGAAGGGATTTTTCGAGAGGAGTGGATAATATTTGGTAGTTGTTTTGACTTTGATTCTTAGTGGTGGATAAGGCCGTGATGGTTCCAAGTGTTAATTTAATATTTTAACTTAGTTGTAAGACTTCTGCTGTGAGTTGTTTGACTTTTATAATGGTTAGAGGTGTGTTGTTTTACTTAGCCCTAGCGTTGCAATTAGTTTTCATAATTAGTTGTGACGTGGCGGTAACATGCTCAAGTTCCTCTTGTGTTATAGGTTTGAGGTAAGTAGAATGAGGAATTGGGGGTGTTATAGAGTGGTAGCGAGCTATAGGTTTTCCAAAAAAAAAATGTTTTGAAAATGATCTTCAAAATGGTGTTGCAAACACGGAAGTTTAAGGACGGATTAAAAATTGAGTGTGAGAATGGGTAGGCTTAGGTGGGCATTCCTGCATTTTGCATTTATGCATGTTTTTAAGTCTTGCTGCAAGTTAAGTTGTTTTGTTGCTTGCTTGGGTTTTTGTTGGGGTTCTTTAGGGATTAGTTTGCTTTAAACCTGCAAATGTTGTCACCATCGGAATATAGTCTTCATAGGAGAGTTTATGATGATGCTAAGAGTTACTGTGATCGAATTGAGAGTTGGTGCAATTTCATGTACAATATGGGGAACCCAGGATCGAATTTACAAGCTTCAGTGATATGGTTGTTTATTAGGAATCTGCCAGATAGAACCCTTATGTTGGGCTGAAGACTAAGTATCAGGATGTACTTCATGGGATAGGACTCCAAATGTGGAGAAGTTTTCTGCAAGTGGGGAATGGTTGCCTGCAGTGGACTTTGTAAGAAGGAAATAGAGTAGCAGATAGGATTCATGAGTGGTTGATGAGCCTCCAGCCCACAGCATGAGGAAAATGAGAATGAAATGAAGACCCTGAGGGAAATGGAAATGAGAACTGGGAATGAGGAAAATGAAGATGGAAATGAAATGGAAATGGAAATGAGGGAAGATGGGAAGGAGATCCAGAGAGGAAGAAGACCCGAGAGGAAGAACAAAGTGATGACGATGATTAGGATTATTGAAAAGGAAATAGAAGTAATTGTGCTTAGTGACAGTGAAGATGAAGATGGACATGTTAGAAGATAGAAGTGGGACTACTTCAGAAGAATTAACATAGAGGCATCAAGAGGGAATGAGAAGAGCCAAGTGAAGGACAAGAACCAGGTTAGAAGTCGCCTTGATCATTGAGGAATTTGAAGATTGCTTAGTTCTTTATGTTTAGAGTTGCTTTAATTTTTTGACGTAATTAGAACTTCTTAGTTTAAGGAAAATTTTTTTAAGTTGTTGAAGTTTAGTTAAACCTAGCGAATAATGGGAATAAATTTTTTTCTTTACATGTTTCTCTTTCGTCTTGTTTAGCTTCTTGTTTCTTTGTTGTGTCATGTTTTGGTGTTGTTGTTGTAATTGTTTGCCAAGAGGCAACTAGTAATAGGGTATTGCACTTGATGCAATAAGAGTTGAGTGTCTTTAAGTTTGAGGTTTAAGTGTGCGTTTTGTTTAAATGGAAGGAACAATGGAAATGGAGAAGTTGCTGAATGTTGCGGCAATTGATTGAGGTGTCAAGCCAATCAGGAGGCTAAACGTAGGAATCAAGACCCTGTGGGGGAGATGTTTAGGGAGATAGCTAGGAGTAAGCCACCGGTTTATAGTGGTACTGGGACCTTTAGTGTTGGAGAACTGGATTAGGGAATTCGATAAGTTTCCAAGCTCTTAAATGTCGGATGACCTGAAGTTGCTAATGCTTGTATTTTACCTAAGAGAGGAAGCTTTATTTGGTGGTCACAAAGTGACTTAACTATGAGGGCTAGACCTAAATTTGGTTGGGAGATGTTTAAGGAAGTGATTCGCAATAAGTTCTATCTGCGTTTCTGAAGAAGGAGGAGTCAGGGAGTTTACTAAGCTGGAGAGGGGGACAGTCTGTGGAACAATATTACCACAAGTTTCTGGAGTGATGAGTTGCACCGGATATTGTGCCAAATGAGGAGAAGAAGGCAATCATTTTGAACAAGGGTTGACATTGGAGTTGCAATCTCAACTTGCTGGAGAGCAATCACTACTTTGGATGAGGTGTATGGAAGGGTGCTCATCTATACAAGTTAGGTGAGAGAGCCAAGGCCGTAAAGGAAGGAAGAGAAAGGAGCCAAGCCAAGCTAATGGAAACCAAAATAACTTCAATTACTTCAATAGCGACCTAGGTTTGGTGGACAAAACAATCATAATCAGAGGAATGGAAACCAAAACTTCCAAAGGAATGGGAACTCAAACTTTCAGAAGAATGGGAACCAAATTTCCAGCGGAACGGTAATCCAGGTGGAAAAATGGTAAGGACCTGGAGAAAGGGTACATCACTGCACTCTATGCCAAAGAATCATCCTGGAAAAAGACTGTGAGGGAAATCTGGTGACTTGTCGGAACTGTGGCAAGCAAGGACATCGTGCTTATGAGTGGTGAGTGGAAGCACTAACGGAAACAAGTTTGGAAACCGCTTCAATCAGAATAAGCAAGGAGGAAATTTCGAGAGGCCATGAACAACAATGGGGTTCAATGGTGGAAATGGCTGAGGGGTAGCAATGGAAGCTTCATAATCAGAATTACAATAAGGGAGCGAATGCTAAAACTAATGCTGGAGGAGCTAATGCTGCAAACAAGAATGTGAATGGTATGAACACTGCTGGAGGACAAGCGAAGGGCAATGCGCCAGGAAAGATGTACAACATGAGCTACCAAGAGGGGAGGAATGGAGGAGTGGTATGGTACATTCTCTATTAACTCTATACCTGTTAAGACTTTGTTTGATTCCGGAGCTTCATATTCGTTTATATCTGGTAGTGCCATAAGCTAGAATGACCTAGGTAAACCTAGGATGGTGAATATACCGATTGCATGCAAATGGTGAGATCGTGACTTGTTCTAAGGTGTATGATGGTGTGAAAATTTTTATCGTGGATGTGACTTTCGTCGAGGTTGATTGAATTTGGATTAAAGGAATGGATGTGATACTAGGAATGGACTGGTGAGGAGTATAAGGCTAAGATTGATTGTGAAGAGAGGAGGTGACCTTGAAAAGTCCGAGAGGGCTATGGTGTCTAAGGAGGCCACGAAGACAAAGGAAATTAAGATTGTCTCGGGATGAAAATGGTGAAGATGATAGCTAGGGAAATCCAATTCTTTTGTTGTGTGATGAACTTGGAGGGAGTTTCCGAACCAAGCGTTAACGACATAGAAGTAGTGAGAGAATTTCCCGATTGTATTCCGGATGAGATTCCAGGACTACCACCAAAGAGAGCCGTGGAGTTTACGATCGGTTTGGTCCTGGAACCGCACCATTTCTAAGCCCCGTATAGAATGGCACTGCGGAGATGATGAAGTTGAAGACTCAATTGCAGGATTATTGGAGAAGGGTTACATACGACTAGTGCTTCCCATGGGGCGCGCCAGTGTTGTTTGTAAAAGAAGAAGGACGGAAGTATGAGGTTGTTCATTGATTATCGTGAGCTTAATAAGGTGACTATCAAGAATAAGTACCCATTGCCAAGGATTGATGATTTGTTGACTAGTTGAAAGGGGCGACGACCATTTTCGAAGATTGATTTGCGATCTGGGTACCTCAATTGGCAATTGCGGAAAAGGAAATTCCGAAAGACCGCATTTAGGACAAGATATGGACATTATGAGTTTTACGTGATGCCTTTTGGATTGACGAATGCGCCAGCGATATTTATGGAACTTATGAACCGGGTACTCATGAGTATTGGACAAATTCGTAGTGGTGTTCATAGATGATATCTTGGTGTATTCGAAAGGGAAGGAGCAACATGCTGAACATTAAGGACGATTTTGATGACATGAGGGAGCACCATGTTGACAAGTTGTCGAAGTGTGAGTTTTTGGCTGGAGCAAGTGGCGTTTTAGGACATATTATCACAAAGGATGGCGTTTCTGTAGCTCAGCCTAAAGTCAAGGATGTGAGTGAATGGCCGACGCCTAGGAAGTGGACGGACATCCAAAGCTTCTAGGATTAGCGGGATACTATAGACGCTTTGCAAAGATTTCTCGAGGAAGCGAAACACCTGATAGTCGTTGATGAAGAAGGGAAAGAAGTTTGTGTGGGATGAGAAGTGTGAGGAAGCTTTTCAGACGTGAAAAGGAGTTTGACGACGGCACCTGTGCTTACATTACCGGAAGGTGATGATGTTTCGAAGTCTACAGTGATGTTCGAAGAAGGTTGGGATGTGTTTTGATGCAAAGGGGAAAGGTGTAGCCTACGCATCAGCAGTTGAAGCGTATGAGGTGAATTACCCAACCATGATTTGGAGTTGGCAGCGATTGTTTTTTCGTTAAAGATTTGGAGACATTATTGTAAGGATGACGTGTAAGGTCTTCACGGTCACAAAAGTTTGAAGTATATCTTTACGCAAAAGGAGTTGATATGAGACAAAGAGATGGTTGGAGTTGATAAAGGATTACGATTGAACATCCAAATACAGAGGGAAAGGCAAATGTAGTAGCGATGCACTCAGTTGAAAGTCCTCGCATGGTGTGAATGTTGGTTATTCCGGAGCGACGTGTAAGGACATGAGTAGAGTGAGTCTTGAGATGGTCGATACGGCGAAGTGTGTCGAGGATTGTGCTATGACTATTCAACCCACTATTTCGATGAAATTCGCGAGAATCAAGATGGAGATATTAAGTTGGTAGGATAAAGCAGAAGTTAAAAGAAGGAAAAGGTGAAGGTTAGGTTTTAAGATTCACGAGGATGGAAGTTTAAGGTACAAGGGAAGGTGGTGTGTACCGCAAAAGTGTGAGAGATCTGAAACAAAAGGTGATAGGAGGAAGGACATAACACTAAGTATTTGGCGATCCCGGAGGGGACAAACTTATAAGGATTTGAAGAAGTGAAGAAAGTGTTTTGGTGGCGAGGATGAAGAAGGAGGTGGCAGTTTTGTGTTTCGAAATGCTTGACTTGTCAGAAGTGTGAAGTTTGAACACAAGAGACCTCAAGGAAAAGTTCAACCATTGGAGATTCCGGAGTGGAAATGGGATTCGATTTCGATGGATTCTTTAATCGGTTTGCCAAAATCAAGGACGGGAAATAATCAAATTGGGTGATTGTAGATAGACTTACGAAGTCTGCAACCTTATTCCAATGAAGAGAATTGGAAAAAGATCCAATTGGCTAAGGCGTATGTGAACGTGGTGAAATATCATGGAGTTCCAAGGAGTATTGTGTCGGATCGGGATTCGAGATTTATTCGAACTTCTGGAAGGCGTTACAAGAGGCCATGAGAACTAAGTTGTTGTGAGCAGTCGTTTCATCCCAGCGACGGATGGACGACAGAAAGGACGAGTCAGACGTGGGATATGCTGCGAGCTGTGTTTTGGAATTTCAGGAGAACTGGGGAGGATAGTTTGGATTGATCGAGTTTTCTTACAATAATAGTTACCATGCCAGTATTGGGATGGCACCGTTTGAAGCCTGTACGGAAGGAAGTGTAGAAGCCCGCTAGTTGGTCAGATATCAGTGAGACGGTGACATTAGGACCGGTGATTATTCAAGAAACAGTTGATCAAGTGAGGCTGATTCAAGCTAAGATCAAGCCGCACAAGATCGACAGAAAAAGTTTGCAGATAAGAAGACGACGAGATGAAGAATATGAAGTTGGGGAGAAGGTATTAATGAAAGTATCACCTATGAAAGGTATAATGAGGTTGGAAAGAAGGAAAGTTAAGCCGAAGTTTATTGGACCGTATGAAATTTGGAGAGGATTGGAAAGTGGCATATCGCTTAGCTTTACCCACGGAGTTGAGTCGAGTCCGTAATGTTTTCATATTTCTCAGGAAGAGGTACATCCCGGATAAGAGCCATGTTCTACAACCTGAAACCATAGAGCTAGATGAATCTCTGATTTTGAAGAAAGACCTGTAAAGATCTCGATTCGAAGGTGAGGGAAACACGGAATAGGAAGTTAAGATTGTTAAAGTTTTATGGTCGAACCAAGTACAGAGAAACAACTTGGGAAGCAAGAGGATGCTATGAAAAAGAAGTACCCCGATTTGTTTGCCGAGGTTAGTAGAGTTACGGGGACGTAACTCGATTTTTAAGGGGGGTAGAAGGCGATAGAATTTCGCGTTTCACAGTACAGTTGATTGTTATTATGAACTAAAATACAGCCAAAGCAAGACACAAAGTTTATGACGTGCATTAAAAGTTTCGAAGAGTTTCACGAAAATAGTTTTGACAAAAGTTTTATATCAAGCAAAAGACTTTATAAAAGTTTTGAAAGAGTTTAAAAAGAGTTTTCGAGAAGGTTTTTACTCGTTCCAAGTTTCGGGACGAAATTCTTTTAAGGGGGGTAGACTGTAATCCCTCGCATTTTTAAGACTTATATTATATTTTTATACGATTATAATATATAGTTTATGAATTTCGGAAAAAAAAGTCTATTTATATTTTATGGCTTAAAATAATTTATTTTACAAAAGGTTTATGAAATAGTAATTATTTTTAAAGGAGGTTTTGAGTATTAAATTTAATTTTCAAAAATAGACAAAATATATGGGTTTATTTTAATTATTTTCGGACCATATTAGGCCCAAAATGGGGTATTTTCGGTTTCCAAGGCCCATAAATATTTTATGGCACAATTATTTTCTAAATTATTATTTAACTACCTGGATATTTGATCTTTTAGTTAGGATAAATTTCAGATTTTACAAAAGATAAACATATCCAAAATTATCCTACACAATTTGATCTTATCCAAAAAAAAAAATCAAAACTTTATTTTTCAATTTGATTTGGCCGAAAATTCCTTAAGGCCATATACCCTATATATAGCTCTCTGGTTCATCAAATTTACTCTTAAAACCCTTTCCAAAAATCATAAAAAGAAAAAAAAAAAAAAAAAAAAAAAAGAAAGAAAAACCGCAGCCAAAAACAGCAGCAAAGTACAAAACAGAAAAAAATAAAATTGCAGTTTTCTTTCGTGGAACAAATTGAGCCACCACCAAAACCACCACAATTCACATCTGCCGACAAACCACACCACGTGACAGCCCTTGCTGCATCTACCAACCAGGTACCAAGATCGCCCACCATGCAGGCCACCAAGGTGGCCAAATACCACCTCAAAGTAGCCCACTCACCAGGTTTTCGAAAATAAGAAAAAGAGAGAAAAAAATTATTTTTTCTTCCAAATTTTAAAAAAAACGAAAAAGTGTTTCCCTAATGTTTTCAGTAAATAAAAAGTGTTTTGAGTTTTTCAAATTATTTTAAAAATTAGTTTGGTAATTTATTTAATAGATTAGTTTATGTAAAAATTGGATTTTAATAAAACAAATCATAGAAATATAAATAATCGAAATTTATGCACGAAAAATTATTTTAGAGGCTGTATATTAGATATAATGTTCATATGAGTATACGAATTTCTAATGGTATTTTTGTATTTTTAATGCAAGGAGGAGAATTCTCCGAAGAGCAGTTTTAATTAAGAAGGAAATTTAGCGAGCAAGGTATGTGGCATATCAAAGACCAAATAGCATAAACTAGGTTTAGTATTATAGTATGTCGTGTTGTTAAGTTATTGGAGCAAGAAAACGATCATGTAAGCCCCCATGAATTTTATAGTGTGAACGAAAATCTGCGGTTTATGTGTAAAATTTGTTAATTAGGTTAAAGTGTGAAGTATGCTCGTAAAAATTATTTTGAGATTATGTGATGTATGTGAAGTTGTGTTAATTCTCGTACTTTAACATGAAGTATAGCATGGTCAAATAATTTTATTAGTCGGTTTTCAGTTTTGCGGTTTTTACCGAAAAATATTGTTTCAGAAGGTCTAAGGGACGAATCGACTATGGATTATTTTAATGTATTCCAGAAGCATAATATGAGTTTATAGAGTTGGTTTCGTCATCAAAAGTTTCCAATATTTTTAAATAATTTTTAGTTGGTTTTAGACAGATTGGACTGTTTTCAAAAATAAATCTTTTAAAATATTTAAAACGTGAACTAAGGTTTCTAAAGGTTGTTAATGGTTAATAGGAGAATAAAAGGAATTATAAAATGGGTTCACGACCTAGAGAATTATAGGTAATTATCTTGGATTTTTAATTGTTTTATCGTAGTTTTAGGGTTTCTAGTTTAAAATCTACTAAAATTCAATAGACCTATCTGCCACGAGATTTGGTTTGAGACTGTATTTAGGCAGTAAAAGGTTTGAAAAGTGTTTTCGACCTATTTAATTTTAATAATTATTTTCAGATTTATTTCTATTTCTATTGCCAGTTTTAAAACAAATGTTTTTCAAAAATAATTTTCTAGGAATAGAAGTTTCTAAAAATGTTTTCAAAAGTCATTTACTATTATGGAAGGTTACTAAAAGAGGAAAGTCATTAACAAGGTTGGTTAAGTGTTGATGGTTCTATGTTGTTTATGTATGTTTCGAAGTCTGACGGGCAGTTTGACTTTCGGTCGTGTTTTAAGTTATGTTTGAATTCTGGACAGTAGCTATATGAAGCTTTATGTGAGGGTTAAGAGTCTAAAATGACATGTTTAAGTGTTTTGAAGTTTGTGCATGAGTTATAAGCTCTATGCATGTTTTGAGCAAGTTTTGACATAAGAGTCATGTTTACAAGACAAATCAAAGTTAAATGCTTATTAAGTCAAAGTTAAATAAGTCGGTGTAAGCCAAGTTAAGTAAACAATTATGAGCAAGTTATTTTTAAAGGAACGTGAGTACTCATTCAGGCCAAATGAGGTTACCATACGGGGAGGTATGTATTGCCTTAACGCTTGTACTTCCATAGTGGAGTGTGACGATGCTTCACTGTTTAGTTCTGGAATTCCAAAGAGTTAAAGAGTTGTTTGGACATGGGGTGGATGGAAGCCATGTACCACTGTTTTTGAAAGACTAGCTATCTTTCTGTTAGAGTTCGGATTGTACGGGGAGCGCTACCTACTTGGTTGACGACCGTCTTTCCAAAGAGCCGTTCAGTTCCTATATCCTTTTCGAAGCAAGAATTTATAATCAAGATGAAGAATTTTGAACTTATGAGTCATGAGTCTTAAAATGGAGTGAGAGTCTTGTTATGTGTATTTTGTATGCTATGTGTGTGTCTTCGTGTTGTTTATATTTGCTATGTTGTGATACTCAGCAGTGGGTTGTGACATATATATTTCCAGTGTTTCTTGTTCTGTTGCTTGTTAAGCAGAATAAGTGCAGGTTGTTGAGCATATGCATGGTGAAGGATTTTCGAGAGGGTGGATAATTTTTGGTAGTTGTTTTGACTTTAGTATTTTCTAGTGGTTTGGATAAGGGTCGTGATGGTTCCAAGTGTTAATTAATGTTTGACTTAGCGTAAAGATTCCGCTGTGAGTTGTTTGACTTTTATAAAATGGTTTTAGAGGTTGTGTTTTACCTTAGCCTTAGCGTGCAATTAGTTTTAATAATTAGTTGTGACGTGGTGGTAACATGCTCAAGTTCCTCTTGTGGTTATAGGTTTGAGGTAAGTAGAAAGTGAGGAATTGGGGGTGTTTATTAGGGGGAGAAAAGAAAAAGCTAGACCAAGAAATATTGTTGGAATGAATCACAGTATCCTATCTTGATCCTCGTACGAATGAATGTAAACAAGAAGTTCAAAGATAATTCATTTACAAGCTTAGCAAACCGATTGCCAGACGCTTTACTGATCCAAAAGAGTACTAAGTCACAATTCCAGCTGTTAATGCTCCAACTAAATTGATGTCCAGAAGGATGAAATGAAATTGTAGTGAAACTAAAGCACGCCAGAAGGTGGAAGACCAATAGGTTCCAAAGATAAAATTCCTGAAAAAGACAGGAGTAATGATAAATGATGAACAAATCGAGGAAGTACTTGATTTTGAATATCTCTAGAAGAAAATTTAGCATGATAGAGGAAGAAAAGGTACAATAATGGAGAAATTTCAACAAACATGTCATGTCAGGAATTACTTGGAACCGAACTCAAATCGACGTCGATGATATTTTTGCATGCAGTGTAGCATTAGAAATTATGGATAGTAATGAAGATAAAAATGAGGATCATGAACCAAAGTCCATTGATGAATGTAGACAAAGAGATAATGGCCAATATGGAAAGAAGCAATACAAACATAATTAAAATCTCTTGAAAAAAAGACAAGTATTTGACCTGTAGTCCGTACACCTGAAGGTGTAAAGCCAGTGGGGTATAAATGGGTTTTGTGCGAAAACGTAATGAAAAGGGTGAAATTGTTAGATATAAAGCAAGGTTAGTTGCACAAGGATTCTCACAAAGACCGGAATTGACTATGAAGAAAAATTCTCCTGTGGTAGATGCAACAACTTTTAGATTCCTAGTTAGTCTGGCAAAAAGAGAAAAACTTGACTTACGGTTGATGGATGTAGTAACTGCCTATCTATATGTCCATGGATAATGAAATTTATATGAAACTCCCAAAGGTTTTAAGTTGCAAAAGCAACTGATTCAGGTTCTCGAGAACAGTTTACATTAAACTGAATAGATCTCTTTATAGGTTGAAACAATCTGGGCGTATGTGGTATAAACGTTGAGTAGAGTACTTGTTGAAAGAAGGTTATAAGAATGATCCATTATCCAGTATTTTTATAAAGAAATTTGGATCAGGATTTGTGTTATTGCAGTGTATGTTGATGATTAAACCTTATGGAACTCCTGAAGAGATTTCAGTACAATGGTGATTTAAAGAAAGAATTTGAAATGAAAGATTCTGGCAAGACAAAATTTTGTTGGGGTACAAATTGAATACTTTAACAAGGAATCCTTGTACACCAAACAACATACGCACAAAAAGTGATGCAAAGGTTTTATTGGATACAAACACATTCGTTGAACATCCCAATGGTTGTAAGGTCACTTGAAGTGGATAAAGACCCGTTTTGCCCTCGGGAAACTAATGAAGAAATTCTTGGTCCTAAAGTACCATATTTAAGTGCTATAGGTGCATTAATGTATCTTGCAAGTCATACTCGACCTGACATATTTTTTCAGTCAATTTTTTGGCAAGATTTAGTTCATACCCTACCCCAAGGCATTGGAATGGAGTCAAACAAATACTTTGTTATCTTCCAGGTATAAAAGACATGGGTTTATTTTTTCATAATCTAGTCAAAGAAAATTTAATTGGTTTGCAGATGCCGAATACCTATCTGATCCTCATAATGCTCGACACAAACTGGATATGTATTCACATATGGTGGTACTGCTATTTCTTGGCGTTCTATGAAACAAACTATTGCAGCTACTTTCTTCTAACCATTCAGAGATATTATCAATCCCTGAAGCTAGTCGTGAGGTGTATGGCTAAAGTCGATGATTCATCATATACGAGAAGATTGTGGTTTGACAACGGGAAAGATATCCCTACAATTTTATATGAGGATAACGCAGCATGCATTGCACAACTCAAAGAAGGATACATCAAAGGTGATCGAACAAAGCACATCTACCAAAATTCTTTTTCAACATGATCTTAGAAGAATGGCGAAATTAAATGTTTTGAAGATTCGTTCAAGCGAAAACTTAGCAGATCTGTTACTAAAGCATTCCAACTGCACATTTAGGAATGGACTTATACCATTGCATTGCGTCGTCTAAAAGATCTTCAATGAGTACAATGAGCCCCCCCCCCCCCCTCATGTGTACATCATTGAAGATCTTTTAGACGACGCAATGCAATGGTATAAGTCAACTTCCTAAATGTAGCAGTTGGAAGTGCTTTAGTAAACAGATCTGCTAAGTTTTCGCTTGAACGAATCTTCAAAACATTAATTTCGCCATTCTTCTGAAGATCATGTATGAAAAAGAATTTTGGTAAGATGTGCTTTGTTCGATCACCTTTGATGTATCCTTCTTTGAGTTGTGCAATGCATGCTGCGTTATCCTCATATAAAATTGTAGGGATATCTTTCCCGGATGTCAAACCACAATCTTCTCGTATATGATGAATCATCGACTTTAGCCATACACATTCACGACTAGCTTCATGGATTGATAATATCTCTGAATGGTTAGAAGAAGTAGCTGCAATAGTTTGTTTCATAGAACGCCAAGAAATAGCAGTACCACCATATGTGAATACATATCCAGTTTGTGATCGAGCATTATGAGGATCAGATAGGTATTCGGCATCTGCAAAACCAATTAAATTTTCTTTGACTAGATTATGAAAAAATAAACCCATGTCTTTTATACCTTGAAGATAACAAAGTATTTGTTTGACTCCATTCCAATGCCTTTGGGTAGGGTATGAACTAAATCTTGCCAAAAAATTGACTGAAAAAGATATGTCAGGTCGAGTATGACTTGCAAGATACATTAATGCACCTATAGCACTTAAATATGGTACTTTAGGACCAAGAATTTCTTCATTAGTTTCCCGAGGGCAAAACGGGTCTTTATCCACTTCAAGTGACCTTACAACCATTGGGATGTTCAACGAATGTGTTGTATCCATATAAAACCTTTGCATCACTTTTTGTGCGTATGTTGTTTGGTGTACAAGGATTCCATTGTTAAAGTATTCAATTTGTAACCCCAAACAAAATTTTGTCTTGCCAGAATCTTTCATTTCAAATTCTTTCTTTAAATACACCATTGTTACTGAAATCTCTTCAGGAGTTCCAATAAGGTTTAAATCATCAACATACACTGCAATAACAACAAATCCTGATCCAAATTTCTTTATAAAAATACATGGAATAATTGGATCATTCTTATAACCTTCTTTCAACAAGTACTCACTCAAACGTTTATACCACATACGCCCAGATTGTTTCAACCTATAAAGAGATCTATTCAGTTTAATTGAAAACTGTTCTCGAGAACCTGAATCAGTTGCTTTTGGCAACTTAAAACCTTTTGGGAGTTTCATATAAATTTCATTATCCAGTGGGACATATAGATAGGCAGTTACTACATCCATCAACCGTAAGTCAAGTTTTTCTCTTATTGCCAGACTAACTAGGAATCTAAAAGTTGTTGCATCTACCACAGGAGAATATGTTTCTTCATAGTCAATTCCTGGTCTTTGTGAGAATCCTTGTGCAACTAACCTTGCTTTATATCTAACAATTTCACCCTTTTCATTACGTTTTCGCACAAAGACCCATTTATACCCCACTGGCTTTACACCTTCAGGTGTACGGACTACAGGTCCAAATACTTGTCTTTTTTTCAAGAGATTTTAATTATGTTGTAATTGCTTCTTTCCATATTGGCCAATTATCTCTTTGTCTACATTCATCAATGGACTTTGGTTCATGATCCTCATTTTTATCTTCATTACTATCCATAATTTCTAATGCTACACTGCATGCAAAAATATCATCGACGTCGATTTGAGTTCGGTTCCAAGTAATTCCTGACATGACATGATTTGTTGAAATTTCTCCATTATTAGGTACCTTTTCTTCCTCTATCATGTCTAAATTTTCTTCTAGAGATATTTCAAAATCAAGTACTTCCTCGATTTGTTCATCATTTATCATTACTCCTTGTCTTTTTCGAGGAATTTTATCTTTGGAACCTATTGGTCTTCCACGCTTCTGGCGTGCTTTAGTTTCACTAGCAATTTCATTTCATCCTTCTAGGACATCAATTTTAGTTGGAGCATTAACAGCTGGAATATGTGACTTAGTCACTCTTTTTGGATCAGTAAAAGCGTCTGGCAATCGGTTTGCTAAGCTTTGTAAATGAATTATCTTTTGAACTTCTTGTTTACATTCATTCGTACGAGGATCAAGATGAGATAACTGTGATTCATTCCAACTAATTTCTTGGTCTAGCTGTTTCTTTTCTCCCCCTAATATAACACCCCCAAATTCCTCACTTTCTACTTACCTCAAACCTATAAACACAAGAGGAACTTGAGCATGTTACCACCACGTCACAACTAATTATTAAAACTAATTGCAACGCTAAGGCTAAGGTAAAACAACACACCTTACTAAAACCATTTTATAAAAGTCAAACAACTCACAGCGGAAGTCTTTACAGCTAAGTCAAACATTAAATTAACAACTTGGAACCATCACGACCCTTATTCCAAACCACTAGAAAAATCTAAAGTCAAAACAACTACCAAAAATTATCCACTCCTCTCGAAAAATTCCTTCACCATGCATATGCTCAACAACCTGCACTTATTCTGCTTAACAAGCAAACAGAACAAGAAAAACATGGAAATATATATGTGTCAGCAACCACTGCTGAGTATGCACAACATAGCAAAAACATAACAACACGAAGACACACACATAGCATACAAAATACACATAACAAGACTCTCACTCCATTTTAAGACTCATGACTCATAAGTTCAAAATTCTTCATCTTGATTATAACTTCTTGCTTCGAAAAGGATATAGGAAACGTGAACGGGCTCTTTGGAAAGACGGTCGTCAACCAAGTAGGTAGCGCTCCCCGTACAATCCGAACTCTAACAGAAAGATAGCTAGTCTTTCAAAAACAGTGGTACATGGTCTCCATCCACCCCATGTCCAAACTTAACTCTTTAACTCTTTTGGAATTCCAGAACTAAACAGTGAAGCATCGTCACACTCCACTATGGAAGTACAGCGTTAAGGCAATACATACCTCCCCCGTATGGTAACCTCATTTGGCCTGAATGAGTACTCACGTTCCTTTAAAAATAACTTGCTCATAATTGTTTACTTAACTTTGCTTTACTCGACTTTATTTAACTTTGACTTAATAAGCATTTAACTTTGATTTGTCTTGTAAACATGACTCTTATGGTCAAAACTTGCTCAAAACATGCATAGAAGCATTATAACTCATGAACAAACTTCAAAACACTTAAACATGTCATTTTAGACTCTTAACCCTCATATTAAAGCTTCATATAGCTACTGTCCAGAATTCAAACATAACTTAAAACACGACCGAAAAGTCAAACATACACCGTCAGACTTCGAAACATACATAAACAACATAGAAACCATCAAACACTTAACCAACACTTGTTAATGACTCTTTCCTCTTTTAGTAACCTTCCATTAATAGTAAATGACTTTTGAAAACATTTTTAGAAACTTCTATTCCTAGAAATTTATTTTTGAAAAACATTTGTTTTAAAACTAGGCAATAGAAATAGAAATAAATCTGAAAATAATTATTAAAAATTAAATAGGTTCGAAAACACTTTTCCAAAACCTTTTACTGCCTAAAATACAGTCTCAAACCAAATCTCGTGGCTAGATAAGGTCTATGTGAATTTTAGTAGATTTTAAACTAGAAACCCTAAAACTAGCGATAAAACAATTAAAAATCCAAGCTAATTACCTAATAAATTCTCTAGGTCGTGAAACCCATTTTATAATTCCTTTTATTCTCCTATTAACCAGTAACAACCTTTAGAAACCTTAGTTCACGTTTTAAATATTTTTAAAAGATTTATTTTTGAAAACAGTCCAATCTGTCTAAAACCAATCTAAAAATTATTTAAAAATATTGGAAAACCTTTTAATGACGAAACCAACTCTATAAACTCATATTATGCTTCTGGAATACATTAAAAATAATCTCATAGTCAGATTCGACCTTTAGACCTTCTGAAACAATATTTTTCGGTAAAAACCGCAAAACTGAAAACTGACTAATAAAATTATTTGACCATGCTATACTTCATGTTAAAGTACGAGAATTTAACACAACTTCACATACATCACAATAAGTCTAAAATAATTTTTACGAGCATACTTCAACACTTTAACCTCATATAACAAATTTTACACATAAACCAGCAGATTTTCGGTTCAACACTATAAAATTCATGGGGGCTTGCATGATCGTTTTCTTGCTCCAATAACTTAACACGACATACTATAATACTAAACCTAAGTTTTTATGCTATTTGGTCTTTGATATGTCGCACATACCTTGCTCGCTAAATTTCCTTCTTAATTAAAACTGCTCTTCGGAAAATTCTCCTCCTTGCATTAAAATACAAAAATACCATTAGAAATTCGACTAACCTCATATGAACATTATATAACTAATATACAGCCTCTAAAATAATTTTTCGTGCATAAATTTCGATTATTTATAATTTCTATGATTTGTTTTATTAAAAATCCAATTTTTGACATAAACTAATCTATTAAATAAAAATTACCAAACTAATTTTTAAAAATAATTTGAAAACATCAAAACACTTTTTATTTACTGAAAAACATTAGGGAAACACTTTTTCGATTTTTTAAAAAAAATTTGGAAGGAAAAATAATTTTTTTCTCTCTTTTTCTTATTTTCGAAAACCATGGTGAGTGGGCTACTTTGAGGTGGTTTTTGGCCACCTTGGTGGCTGCATGGGTGGCGGATCTTGGTACCTGGTGGTAGAGTGCAGCAAGGGCTGTCACGTGGTGGTGGTTGTGGCGGCAGATGTGAAGTGTGGTGGTTGTGGTGGTGGCTCAAAGTTGGTTCCACGAAGAGGAAAACTGCAGTTTTATTTTTTTCTGTTTGTGTACTTTGCTGCTGTTTTTGGGCTGCGGTTTTTCTTTCTTTTTTTTTTTTTTTTCTTATTTTTGGAAAGGGTTTTAAAGAGTAAAATTTGATGAACCAGAGAGCTATATATAGGGTATATGGCCTTAAGGAATTTCGGCCAAATCAAAGTGAAAAGATAAAGTTTTGATTTTTTTTTTGTTGTTGGATAAGATCTAAATTGTGTAGGATAATTTTGGATATGTTTATCTTTTGTAAAATCTGAAATTTATCCTAACTAAAAGATACAAAATATCTAGGTAGTTAAAATAAATAATTTAGAAAATAATTTTGGCCATAAAAATATTTATGGGCCTTGGAAAACCGAAAATACCCCATTTTGGGCCTAATATGGTCCGAAAATAATTAAAATAAAACCCATAATTATTTTTGCTATTTTTGAAAATTAAATTTAAATACTCAAAACCTCCTTTAAAAATAATTACTATTTCTAATAAAACCTTTTGTAAAATAAATTATTTTAAGCCATAAAATATAAATAGACTTTATTTTCCGAAATTCATAAAACTATATATTATAATCGTATAAAAATATAATATAAAGTCTTAAAAATGCGGGGGATTACAGTCTACCCCCCTTAAAAGAAGTTTCGTCCCGAAACTTGGAACGAGTAAAAACGCTTCTCGAAAACTCTTTGTAAAACTCTTTCAAAACTTTTATAAAGTCTTTTGCTTGATATAAAACTTTTGTCAAAACTATTTTCGTGAAACTCTTACGAAACTTTTAATGCACGTCATAGAAACTTTTGTGTCTTGCTTTGGCTGTATTTTAGTTACATAATAACAATCAACTGTACTGTGAAACGCGAAATTCTATCGCCTTCTACCCCCCTTAAAAATCGAGTTACGTCCCCGTAACTCTACTAACCTCGGCAAACAAATCGGGGTACTTCTCTTTCATAGCATCCTCTGCTTCCCAAGTTGCCTCTTCTGTATCTTGGTTCGACCATAAAACTTTAACAATCTTAACTTCCTTATTCCGTGTTTTCCTCACCTTCGAATCAAGAATCTTTACAGGTCTTTCTTCAAAAGTCAGAGATTCATCTAGCTCTATGGTTTCAGGTTGTAGAACATGGCTCTTATCCGGGATGTACCTCTTCAACTGAGAAATATGAAAAACATTATGGACTCGACTCAACTCCGTGGGTAAAGCTAAGCGATATGCCACTTTCCCAATCCTCTCCAGAATTTCATACGGTCCAATAAACTTCGGGCTTAACTTTCCCTTCTTTCCAAACCTCATTATACCTTTCATAGGTGATACTTTCAACAATACCTTCTCCCCAACTTCATATTCTTCATCTCGTCGTTTCTTATCTGCATAACTTTTCTGTCGATCTTGTGCGGCTTGAATCTTAGCTTGAATCAGCCTCACTTGATCAACTGTTTCTTGAATAATCACCGGTCCTAATGTCACCGTCTCACTGATATCTGACCAACATAGCGGGCTTCTACACTTCCTTCCGTACAAGGCTTCAAACGGTGCCATCCCAATACTGGCATGGTAACTATTATTGTAAGAAAACTCGATCAAATCCAAACTATCCTCCCAGTTCTCCTGAAATTCCAAAACACAGGCTCGCAGCATATCTTCCAACGTCTGAATCGTCCTTTCTGTCTGTCCATCCGTCGCTGGATGAAACGCAGTGCTCATCAACAACTTAGTTCTCATGGCCTCTTGTAACGCCTTCCAGAAGTTCGAAATAAATCTCGAATCCCGATCCGACACAATACTCCTTGGAACTCCATGATATTTCACCACGTGCTTCACATACGCCTTAGCCAATTGAGTCATTTTCCAATTATCCTTCATTGGAATAAAGGTTGCAGACTTCGTAAGTCTATCTACAATCACCCAAATTTGATTATTTCCCGTCCTTGATTTTGGCAAACCGATTACGAAATCCATCGAAATCGAATCCCATTTCCACTCCGGAATCTCCAATGGTTGAACTTTTCCTTGAGGTCTCTTGTGTTCAAACTTCACCTTCTGACAAGTCAAGCATTTCGAAACAAAAACTGCCACCTCCTTCTTCATCCTCGGCCACCAAAACACTTTCTTCAAATCCTTATAGAGTTTGTCCCCTCCGGGATGCACAGAATACTTAGTGTTATGTCCTTCCTCCATCACCTTTTGTTTCAGATCCTCACACTTTTGCGGTACACACCACCTTCCCTTGTACCTTAAACTTCCATCCTCGTGAATCTTAAAACCTTCAGCTTTTCCTTCTTTTAACTTCTGCTTTATCCTATCCAACTTAATATCTCCATCTTGATTCTCGCGAATTTCATCGAAAATAGTGGGTTGAATAGTCATAGCACAAATCCTCGACACAACTTCGCCGTAGTCGACCATCTCAAGACTCAATCTACTCATGTCCTTACACAGTCGCTCCGGAATAACCATAGCATTCACACCATGCGAGGACTTTCGACTGAGTGCATCGGCTACTACATTTGCCTTTCCCTCGTGATATTGGATGTTCAAATCGTAATCCTTTATCAACTCCAACCATCTCCTTTGTCTCATATTCAACTCCTTTTGCGTAAAGATATACTTCAAACTTTTGTGATCCGTGAAGACCTTACACGTCACTCCGTACAAATAATGTCTCCAAATCTTTAACGCAAAAACAATCGCTGCCAACTCCAAATCATGTGTTGGGTAATTCACCTCATACGGCTTCAACTGCCTTGATGCGTAGGCTATCACCTTTCCCCTTTGCATCAAAACACATCCCAATCCATTCTTCGAAGCATCACTGTAGACTTCGAAACCATCATCACCTTCCGGTAATGTAAGCACAGGTGCCGTCGTCAAACTCCTTTTCAACGTCTGAAAAGCTTCCTCACACTTCTCATCCCACACAAACTTCTTTTCCTTCTTCATCAACGACGTCATAGGTTTCGCTATCCTCGAGAAATCTTTGACAAAGCGTCTATAGTATCCCGCTAATCCTAAGAAGCTTCGGATGTCCGTCACATTCCTAGGCGTCGGCCATTCACTCACAGCCTTGACTTTAGCTGGATCTACAGAAACGCCATCCTTTGTGATAATATGTCCTAAAAACGCCACTTGCTCCAGCCAAAACTCACACTTCGACAACTTTGCATACAATTGGTGCTCCCTCAATGTCATCAAAATCGTCCTTAAATGTTCAGCATGTTGCTCCTTCCCTTTCGAATACACCAAGATATCATCTATGAACACCACTACGAATTTGTCCAAGTACTCATGGAATACCCGGTTCATAAGGTCCATAAATATCGCTGGCGCATTCGTCAACCCAAAAGGCATCACAGTAAACTCATAATGTCCATATCTTGTCCTAAATGCGGTCTTCGGAATGTCCTTTTCCGCAATTGCCAATTGATGGTACCCAGATCGCAAATCAATCTTTGAAAATGTCGTCGCCCCTTTCAACTGGTCAAACAAATCATCAATCCTTGGCAATGGGTACTTATTCTTGATAGTCACCTTATTAAGCTCACGATAATCAATGCACAACCTCATACTTTCGTCCTTCTTCTTTACAAACAACACTGGCGCGCCCCTTGGGGAAGCACTAGGTCATATGTAACCCTTCTCCAATAAATCCTGCAATTGAGTCTTCAACCCCATCATCTCCGCAGGTGCCATTCTATACGGGGCTTTAGAAATAGGTGCGGTTCCAGGAACCAAACCGATCGTAAACTCCACGGCTCTCTTTGGTGGTAGTCCTGGAATCTCATCCGGAAATACATCGGGAAATTCTCTCACTACTTCTATGTCGTTAACGCTTGGTTCGGAAACTCCCTCCAAGTTCATCACACAACAAAAGAATAGTGGATTTCCCTTAGCTATCATCTTCACCATTTTCATCGCCGAGACAATCTTAATGTCCTTTGTCTTCGGTAGCCTCCTATAAGACACCATAGCCCCTCTCGGACTTTTCAAGGTCACCTTCTGCGCTTCACAATCAATCTTAGCCTTATACTTACTCAACCAGTCCATTCCTAGTATCACATCCAATTCCTTTAATCCAAATTCAATCAACCTCGACGGAAAGTCACATCCAGCGATAAAAATTTTCACACCATCATACACCTTAGAACAAGTCACGATCTCACCATTTGGCATTGCAATCGGTATATTCACCATCCTAGGTTTACCTAAGTCAAGTCTAGCTATGGCACTACCAGATATAAACGAATATGAAGCTCCGGAATCAAACAAAGTCTTAACAGGTATAGAGTTAATAGAGAATGTACCAGTTACCACTCCTCCATTATCCTCCGCCTCTTGGTAGCTCATGTTGTACATCTTTCCTGGCGCATTGCCCTTCGCTTGTCCTCCAGCAGTGTTCATACCATTCACATTCTTGTTTGCAGCATTAGCTCCTCCAGCATTAGTTGTAGCATTCGCTCCCTTATTGTAATTCTGATTATTGAAGCTTCCATTGCTACCTCCAGCATTTCCACCATTGAACCTCCCATTGTTGTTCATTGGCCTCCCGAAATTTCCTCCTTGCTTATTCTGATTGAAGCGGTTTCCAAACTTGTTTCCGTTATTGCTTCCACTCCAACACTCATAAGCACGATGTCCTTGCTTGCCACAGTTCCGACAAGTCACCAGATTTCCCTCACAGTCTTTTCCAGGATGATTCTTTGGGCATAGAGTGCAGTGATGTACCCTTTCTCCAGTCCTTACCATTTTTCCACCTGGATTACCGTTCCGCTGGAAATTTGGGTTCCCATTCTTCTGAAAGTTTGAGTTCCCATTCCTTTGGAAGTTTTGGTTTCCATTCCTCTGATTATGATTGTTTTGTCCACCAAACCTAGGTCGCTTATTGAAGTAATTGAAGTTATTTTGGTTTCCATTAGCTTGGCTTGGCTCCTTTCTCTTCCCTTCCTTTACAGCCTTGGCTCTCTCACCTAACTTGTATAGATGAGCAGCCCTTCCATACACCGCATCCAAAGTAGTGAAGTGCTCTCCAGCAAGTTGAGATTGCAACTCCAATGTCAACCCTTGTTCAAAATGATATGCCTTCTTCTCCTCATTTGGCACAATATCCGGTGCAAACCTCATCAACTCCAGAAACTTGTGGTAATATTGTTCCACAGACATGTCCCCCATCTCCAGCTTAGTAAACTCCCTAGACTTCTCCTTCTTCAGAAACGCAGGATAGAACTTATTGCGAATCACTTCCTTAAACATCTCCCAACCAAAGTTAGGTCTAGCCCTCATAGTTGCGTCACTTTGTGACCACCAAATATCAGCTTCCTCTCTTAGGTAAAATACAGCATTAGCAACTTTCAGGTCATCCGGACATTTAAGAGCTTGGAAAATCTTATCGAATTCCCTAATCCAGTTCTCCAACACTAAAGGGTCCTCAGTACCACTATAAACCGGTGGCTTACTCCTAGCTATCTCCCTAAACATCTCCCCAGCAGGGTCTTGATTCCTACGGTTAGCCTCCTGATTGGTCCTTGACAACTCAATCAATTGTCGCAAACATTCAGCAACTTCTCCATTTCCATTGTTCCTTGCCATCTATTGAACAAAACGCACACTTAAACCTCAAACTTAAAGACACTCAACTCTTATTGCATCAAAGTGCAATACCCTATTACTAGTTAACAGCTTGGCAAACAAATTAACAACAACAACACCAAAACATGAAACCACAACAAAAGAAACAAGAAGCTAAACAAGAGCAAAAGAGAAGACATGTAAAGAAAAAAAAATTTATTCCCATTATTCGCTTGGTTTAATTAAACGTCAACAATTTAAAAAAAAATTTTAAACTTAAACTAAGGAAGTTCTAATTACGTCAAAAGAATTAAAGCAACTCTAAACATAAAGAACTAAGCAATCTTCAAATTCCTCAATGATCAAGGCGACTTCTAACTCTGGTTCTTGGTCCTTCACTTGGCTCTTCTCGTTCCCTCTTGATGCCTCTAGTTAAATCTTCTGAAGTAGTCCCACTTCCATCTTCTACATGTCCATCTTCATCTTCACTGTCACTAAGCACAATTACTTCTATTTCCTTTTCAATAATCTCTAAATCATCGTCATCACTTTGTTCTTCCTCTTCTGGGTCTTCTTCCTCTTCTGGATCTCCTTCCTCATCTTCCTCATTTCCATTTCCATTTTCATTTCCATCTTCATTTTCCTCATTCCCAGTCTCATTTCCATTTCCCTCAGGGTCTTCATTTTCAGTCTCATTTTCCTCATGCTGTGGGCTTGGAGGCTCAGTCAACCACTCATGAATCCTATCTGCTAGCTCTATTTCCCTTCTTACAAAGTCCACTGCAGGCAACCATTTCCCACTTGCAGAAAACTTCTCCACATTTGGAGTCCTATCCTCATGAAGTACATCCTGATACTTAGTCTTCAGCCCAACATAAGGGTTTCTATCTGGCAGATTCCTAATAAACAACCATATCACTGAAGCTTGTAAATTCGATCCTGGGATCCCCATATTGTACATGAAATTGCACCAACTCTCAATTCGATCACAGTAACTCTTAGCATCATCATAAACTCTCCTATGAAGACTATATTCCGATGGTGACAACATCTGCAGGTTTAAAGCAAACGTAAATCCCTAAAGAAAACCCCAACAAAAAACCCAAGCAAGCAACAAAACAACTTAACGTGCAGCAAGACTTAAAAACATGCATAAATGCAAAATGCAGGAATGCCCATCCTAAGTCTACCCATTCTCACACTTCAAATTTTTAATCCTAGTCCTTTAAACTTCCGTGTTTGCAAACACATTTTGAAGATCATTTTCAAAACATTTTTTTGGAAAAACCTATAGCTCTGGCTACCACTCTGTAACACCCCCAAATTCCTCACTTTCTAACTTACCTCAAACCTATAAACACAAGAGGAACTTGAGCATGTTACCGCCACGTCACAACTAATTATGAAAACTAATTGCAACGCTAAGGCTAAGGTAAAACAACACACTTTACTAAAACCATTTTATAAAAGTCAAACAACTCACAGCGGAAGTCTTTACAACTAAGTCAAACATTAAATTAACAACTTGGAACCATCACGGCCCTTATTCCAAACCACTAGAAAAATCTAAAGTCAAAACAACTACCAAATATTATCCACTCCTCTCGAAAAATCCCTTCACCATGCATATGCTCAACAACCTGCACTTATTCTGCTTAACAAGCAAACAGAACAAGAAAAACATGGAAATATATATGTGTCAGCAACCACTGCTGAGTATGCACAACATAGCAAAAACATAACAACACGAAGACACACACATAGCATACAAAATACACATAACAAGACTCTCACTCCATTTTAAGACTCATGACTCATAAGTTCAAAATTCTTCATCTTGATTATAACTTCTTGCTTCGAAAAGGATATAGGAAACGTGAACGGGCTCTTTGGAAAGACGGTCGTCAACCAAGTAGGTAGCGCTCCCCGTACAATCCGAACTCTAACAGAAAGATAGCTAGTCTTTCAAAAACAGTGGTACATGGTCTCCATCCACCCCATGTCCAAACTTAACTCTTTAACTCTTTTGGAATTCCAGAACTAAAACAGTGAAGCATCGTCACACTCCACTATGGAAGTACAGCGTTAAGGCAATACATACCTCCCCCGTATGGTAACCTCATTTGGCCTGAATGAGTACTCACGTTCCTTTAAAAATAACTTACTCATAATTGCTTACTTAACTTTGCTTTACTTGACTTTATTTAACTTTGACTTAATAAGCATTTAACTTTGACTTGTCTTGTAAACATGACTCTTATGGTCAAAACTTGCTCAAAACATGCATAGAAGCATTATAACTCATGAACAAACTTCAAAACACTTAAACATGTCATTTTAGACTCTTAACCCTCACATTAAAGCTTCATATAGCTACTGTCCAGAATTCAAACATAACTTAAAACACGACCGAAAAGTCAAACATACACCGTCAGACTTCGAAACATACATAAACAACATAGAAACCATCAAACACTTAACCAACACTTGTTAATGACTCTTTCCTCTTTTAGTAACCTTCCATTAATAGTAAATGACTTTTGAAAACATTTTTAGAAACTTCTATTCCTAGAAATTTATTTTTGAAAAACATTTGTTTTAAAACTAGGCAATAGAAATAGAAATAAATCTGAAAATAATTATTAAAAATTAAATAGGTTCGAAAACACTTTTCCAAAACCTTTTACTGCCTAAAATACAGTCTCAAACCAAATCTCGTGGCTAGATAAGGTCTATGTGAATTTTAGTAGATTTTAAACTAGAAACCCTAAAACTAGCGATAAAACAATTAAAAATCCAAGCTAATTACCTAATAAATTCTCTAGGTCGTGAAACCCATTTTATAATTCCTTTTATTCTCCTATTAACCAGTAACAACCTTTAGAAACCTTAGTTCACGTTTTAAATATTTTTAAAAGATTTATTTTTGAAAACAGTCCAATCTGTCTAAAACCAATCTAAAAATTATTTAAAAATATTGGAAAACCTTTTAATGACGAAACCAACTCTATAAACTCATATTATGCTTCTGGAATACATTAAAAATAATCTCATAGTCAGATTCGACCTTTAGACCTTCTGAAACAATATTTTTCGGTAAAAACCGCAAAACTGAAAACTGACTAATAAAATTATTTGACCATGCTATACTTCATGTTAAAGTACGAGAATTTAACACAACTTCACATACATCACAATAAGTCTAAAATAATTTTTACGAGCATACTTCAACACTTTAACCTCATATAACAAATTTTACACATAAACCAGCAGATTTTCGGTTCAACACTATAAAATTCATGGGGGCTTGCATGATCGTTTTCTTGCTCCACTAATTTAACACGACATACTATAATACTAAACCTAAGTTTTCATGCTATTAGGTCTTTGATATGTCGCACATACCTTGCTCGCTAAATTTCCTTCTTAATTAAAACTGCTCTTCGGAAAATTCTCCTCCTTGCATTAAAATACAAAAATACCATTAGAAATTCGACTAACCTCATATGAACATTATATAACTAATATACAGCCTCTAAAATAATTTTTCGTGCATAAATTTCGATTATTTATAATTTCTATGATTTGTTTTATTTAAAATCCAATTTTTGACATAAACTAATCTATTAAATAAAAATTACCAAACTAATTTTTAAAAATAATTTGAAAACATCAAAACACTTTTTATTTACTGAAAAACATTAGGGAAACACTTTTTCGATTTTTTTAAAAATAATTTGGAAGGAAAAATAATTTTTTTCTCTCTTTTTCTTATTTTCGAAAACCATGGTGAGTGTGCTACTTTGAGGTGGTTTTTGGCCACCTTGGTGGCTGCATGGGTGGCGGATCTTGGTACCTGGTGGTAGAGTGCAGCAAGGGCTGTCACGTGGTGGTGGTTGTGGCGGCAGATGTGAAGTGTGGTGGTTGTGGTGGTGGCTCAAAGTTGGTTCCACGAAGAGGAAAACTGCAGTTTTATTTTTTTCTGTTTGTGTACTTTGCTGCGGTTTTTGGGCTGCGGTTTTTTTTTTTTTTTTTTTTCTTTTTCTGATTTTTGGAAAGGGTTTTAAAGAGTAAAATTTGATGAACCAGAGAGCTATATATAGGGTATATGGCCTTAAGGAATTTCGGCCAAATCAAAGTGAAAAGATAAAGTTTTGATTTTTTTTTTTTTTGGGATAAGATCTAAATTGTGTAGGATAATTTTGGATATGTTTATCTTTTGTAAAATCTGAAATTTATCCTAACTAAAAGATACAAAATATCTAGGTAGTTAAAATAAATAATTTAGAAAATAATTTTGGCCATAAAAATATTTATGGGCCTTGGAAAACCGAAAATACCCCATTTTGGGCCTAATATGGTCCGAAAATAATTAAAATAAAACCCATAATTATTTTTGCTATTTTTGAAAATTAAATTTAAATACTCAAAACCTCCTTTAAAAATAATTACTATTTCTAATAAAACCTTTTGTAAAATAAATTATTTCAAGCCATAAAATATAAATAGACTTTATTTTCCGAAATTCATAAAACTATATATTATAATCGTATAAAAATATAATATAAAGTCTTAAAAATGCGGGGGATTACACCTAAACTCGGGAAAACTAACTCATTAAAATGACAATCAGCAAAACATGCAGTGAACAAATCTCCTGTGGTGTATTCGAGATATTTAATAATCGATGGGGATTCGAAACCAACATATATTCCTAGTCTCCTTTGAGGACCCATTTTGGAGCGTTGTGGTGGAGCTATTGGAACATAAACTGCACATCCAAAAATTCTTAGATGGGAGATATTTGGTTCCTTACCATAAACCAATTGAGATGGGGAGAATTTATGATAGCATGTTGGCCTTATGCGAATTATTAATGCAGCATGTAATATAGCATGCCCCCAAGCTGAAATTGGAAGGTTGGACTTCATAAGCAATGGTCTAGCAATCAATTGTAGACGTTTGATTAATGATTTTGCTAGACCATTTTGTGTATGAACATTTGCTACTGGATGCTCAACATTTATTCCTATGGACATACAATAACCATTGAAATTTTGAGATGTAAATTCACCAGCATTATCAAGACGAATAGTCTTTATAGGAGTATCGGGAAAATGTGCTCGTAATTTGATTAATTGAGCAAGCAATCTCGCAAATGTCATGTTATGAGTTGATAACAAAGATACATGTGACCATCTAATCGATGCATCGATTAAAACCATAAAATATGTAAATGGTCCACATGGTGGATGAATTGGTCCACATATATCCCCTTGGATACGTTCCAAGAAGTTAATATATTCAAAATTTAACTTAGCTGGTGAAGGTCGAATTATTAGTTTGCCTTTTGAGCAAGCAACACAAAAATTATTTCAAAGAATGTGTCGGCCTTTTAATGGATGTCCACTTGAATTTTCAATAATCTTTCGCATCATAATCGAACCGGGATGACCTAACTGGTCATGCCAAACAATAAAATCATTAGTAAACTTCTGGTTTACTAAATTATGACTTTCAATTGAATTTATTGTTGTGTAGTACAAACCAGTTGAGAAAGCAGGTAATTTCTCTAAAATATGCTTAATACCTTGAGTTATTCTAATAATTTGAAGGAACTCATCATTTCCTTCACTCAATGTCTCAATATGATAGCCATTATAGCGAATATTTTTAAAAATTAGCAAATTCCTTTGAGACATGGCAGAGTACAAAGCATCAACAATATCGAATTTTGTTCCCGAAGGTAACCTTATATGTGCTCTTCCAGAGCCTTCTATAATATTTGTACTACCAGAAATAGTACTCACACTAATATTTTTCATATTTAACTGAGTAAAATATTTATTATTTTTGAGTATTGTGTGAGTAGTTGCACTATCTGCAAGGCATAATTCTTCACCATTATGTGCTATATAAACTTGAGGGGGATTCATATTCTTCAAGAAAATATAATATTGTGTCACTATACATATATATTACATAAATTAAAATAAGATTTAAATCATAAAATAAGTATATAACATTAACACTGAGCATCTAAAGAGTAAATTAAACCATTATTACAATCATAAGTTTCACAACTAAATACAATAAAGTACTAAATAATGTAATAAAATACAATCATACTTTAACACACTTAACACACATACTATATTATATAGGGATCGAACATAAATCATGGGAGTTTATTTATTCCCTTCCTGGGAGGTGAAGAAATCGGAAACCTCTAAGTGAGTTGAATTATCATTATTAAAGTCGCCATTNTATTATTAAAGTCGCCATTTCCATCTTCAATCACAAGATTGGCTCAACTTTCTTTCCTTTTTGCTTTAATGATTCTTGATATAATGCAACAAGACGCTTTGGTGCGCGACACACGCGTGGCCAATGTCCTTTTCCACCACAACGGTAACAAATACTAGTTACTTCCTCTTCTTTCTTTTTCTCATTTTTATTATCATTACGATTCCATTTCCAATTAGAAGTTGAGTATCTAAAATAACCTCCACGACCTCTATCATATCCACGTCGACGTCCATATCCACGGCCACGGCCACGACCATGAGTATGACCACTACTGTTGGTGTGGTCTACAGTGGTTGTCACATTCGCTTCAGGGAATGGAGTTGGCTCCAGTAGGACGGGACTCATGATTTTTTCAAGAGTAACTCATTATTTTGTTCAGCCACCAAAAGACAAGATATTAATTCATAATATTTTTTAAATCCTTTCTCCCGATATTGTGTCTGCAGGACAATATTATTTGGATGGAAAGTGGAGTATGTTTTTTTTTTCAACATCTCAGCATCTGTTATCTTTTCTCCACATAATTTCAACTGAGATGTAATTTTAAACATAGCTGAATTATACTCGCTAACGGATTTAAAATCCTGTAATCTCAAATGTAACCAATCATAACGAGCCTTTGGCAGTATAACCGTCTTTTGATGATCATATCTTTCTTTTAGACTATTCCAATGGGTTTGTGGATCTTTTATGGTCAAATATTCAGTTTTTAGTGTATCATGGAGGTGATGGCGAAGGAATATCATAGCCTTGGCTCTATCTTGACCTGTTGCTTTATTCCCCTCTTTAATTGTTTCACCAAGGCCCTTTGCATCCAAATGTATTTCAGCATCCAACACCTATGATAAATAATTCTTCCCGGTAATATCAAGGGCCACAAATTCAAGTTTGCAAATATTCGACATGTTTCACTAGTTTAAAATAATAATAATAATAATAATAATAATAATATCATTACTTGTACTATGAACAAGTTGTCGCACACCTCTCAAAAATAACCAAACGACTCTAACTAATATAGCTAGGGAAGTAGGGATCGAATCCTCAGGGAAGCTATTAAATTCTATTAGCTCTAAAAAGCCTAAAGCATGCAATGGGCCTTGGTGGAAATTTCGGTAAATAAATTCTAGAACTAAGAAGACTAAGAATTGAAACTAAGGAAATGACGGTAAATTACGATTAAACTCTATTAATGGAAACCTAGGGCTATCGGTTCACTATGATCAATCAACAAACTCAATTAACGCTCACTAATCAATTCATTGGCATTCATTGAACTAGGGCTCACTAATTCTCTCGAACTTAGACTCCCTCAAAACTCCTTTACCGGCTCTCGCTCGCATAAATTCGTTTTTTCCTATTATTCGGTGGTCTAATTGTGGTAATCTTACCTCTTGGTCTCGATTTCAACAATAACCTAACTTACAACTAAACCTGGCCACAATTTAATTGCAATCACTAGAAATCAATAATAGGAATTCAATTAGAAGCCAAGAACTAATTAGAAAACTTAATTTAAATTCAAGTCATGATCATATATCCCCTAACCCTAAGAAAACGACTACTCACTCATAATTAAGGGAGCAAAAGTAAAATTGAATTTAAACAACATGATCAAGAACAAGGAATTAAAATTAAAACTAAATTAATTACTAATAAAACTAAATTAAAAAAAAAAAAAACAAAACTAATTAATCTAGACTAAAAACTAAGAAATTAAAGAGAAACATGAAATTAAAAGGATTGAAAAGCATAAGGAAAGAAATTACCAAAATATAGATTGAATTGCATTGATTGAAAGCTTGAATTCATGAACAAAATAATTAAACCTAAAATTCTAGAGAGAAAAAGTGATTTTGGAATCCTTGGTCTAAAAATATGATAAAAACTAGGTAGGTTCGTGCCCCCTTTNGTGCCCCCTTTACATAGAGTATATATAGGATTTGGGTTTTTATTTAATTAAAACCCACGAGCAAAAACCGCACGGAAAGAAAAATCGGGCACCAAAATATTGCACCTGCGCCCGCATAGAACAAACCTAGTTTGTTCCCTGCGCCCGCATGGTGATTAATGAGTGAGTTCTGATACTTCTGATCTATGTTGCGGGCGCATAGATCAAAAGATGATTAAGGGCTGCGCCCACAAGGAATTTGCATTCCTATATTTTGACGATCTTGCTTATTTCTTCGCTCGATTCTTCGAATCTCACTCGTGACTTTTCGTGACTTGGCACGCATCCCGAGGCAAGTACATTTTGACTCGTTTTAGCCTCCAATGACTTCATAACTCTCTATTACGCTCCTGTAACATACAAACAAAACCGAAAACCACGCGTAATAACCGAAAAGGTATAAAATAACCGTAAAAGGTTCTAAAAGTCAACTAAAGATGCTAAAACCGTTCCAAAATATAACTTAACATCGAAAGACGATATTTAATCCAAACGAAGCCACAAACTTAACTATTTAGCACAAGAATCAACCGAAAATGAGGGAAAAACACAACATAAAACACGTATATCATACTAACAATAGATTAATGAAAAATAGCATAAATGAGTCATATAGATAAATGAAGACAAAATAAAATGGAGAAAATATATATACCATATATCACGTATATATTAAGTCATGTAAGAACTTGTAAACCAATTATTATTCCTTTGTTCTTATAAAGTTATAAAAAGGTAGTATAAGTCCATATTCATATAAAATGATACAAAGTAAAAAAAAAAATATTACGATCATTAAAACAATAATCAAAGTCATATTAAAGGAAGCATGGGTAGTAGTCGGATAAATGTTGACGGTTATCTCCATTGATGATCCAAAGGTTATGCAATGCAATTAAATTAATCCACTTTTAGTCAATTAATTGGAGTGACCCCTAAAATTCCAACTCCCTATTTTAGTTTCCCACATTCCATGCAGAAGATTGTAAATTTTCTATTGAAAATTCGTTGTTAGTTATGGCAGTTGAAGCTTGATATTGTCGGCCCCAACAAATGAACAGAATAAAAGCAGGAGAATGGTGCCCAGACTTTGTTACTTATATTAGTATACATGATTACATGGTGTACGATATACCTCCATATAAGAGTATATTACAATTTACAAAAATAATACATGTACTTTTTAAGGAAGGCTTTTATCAATAAATTAATTGATTGTACATATATTAACCTTTCAAACATGATCATTCAACCATGTAATTCATATGCCAAACAACATAATATATATCCATGCAAAAACATGATAATCACAAATTACAATAGGAAGATAATTAGTAAAAATGAAATTTACATCGATGATGATTGATAATTTCCTTCTTCAATTCCCTTTTGAAAATCTTCTTAATTATTGGGTAGAGAATTCGTGCTGATAACGTAATATAAAAGTAACCATAAAAAAAATATAGAGAGAATACAGAGAGTATGAAGAGAATGACAATTGTATTATTATTATTATTATTATTATTATTATTATTATTATTATTATTATTATTATTATTATTAATATTATTATTATCACAACATCATATACATAATATAAATATATACATATGGTTATAACATTCAAGGGGTACAATACTTTCAAATGGTACATTCAATAGACATATTCTTTGAGGACTTTTACGGTTATAATGACATCCACAATATTTTCATAACAGTTGCAACTATTTTGTTACTACCCAAAATGGCAAATGTTGCAACTAATGTGATACGGAGGTAGTATTTGAAATATGCATCTGATTTCAACTTTACGAATTTCTAGATTTGAATTACTTCATTGATGATTTAAATTTTTGAGTCAATGAAAGCTTGCATATAAATATTTTCGAACTTTGTAATACGGAGATAGTATTTGAAATATGCATCTAATTTCAATTTTACGAATTTCTAGATTTGAATTACTTCATTGATGATTTAAATTTTCAAGTCAATGAAAGCTTGCATATAAATATTTTCGAACTTTGTGATTGATGGCAATGAGTTACCTATGACTATTTTGAAGGAAGTGTCCAACTGCAATATTTTCAGACCCATTGTTAATTGGTTGGATTTGGGTATAAATGTTAATAGGTTGGACTAGGGTTAGGTCTCACATTTATAAATTATAACCCTTGATCTAACCCATTGTCTCATTTTAGATTTTAAAAGATATACTCGTATTCTGGAAATTTGAACTTCAATGGATTTCTAATCTCTGTCTTCTAGACCAAACCATATCGTTGGATGAAAGCTTACGTAACAAAAGGAAAATTTCCATTGGTAATCCCCAACCTTTTGAATTTTTCAATGGTTGCCTAAGTCTTTTCAAAATTTCGGTGTCGCATAATTATTCATCAACGAACCAAAGTTACGGAAATTCATTAAGAAACAAAAACAACCTAACGTCTTTCCTAAATAGAAGTGAATCATCCTTTGTTTCAAAGGAACAATCATCTCTTTCAAGGAAGATGAATTATTCGAACCATAATAAACAAAAATTAAACTAAAAAACAAAAAAAATAAAATGAATCGGGGAATCTCGACCGATAAAATCGATGAAAGTCCCTTTGAGATTTGTTTATGGAGGCTAGGGTTTAGTTGCTTGATATCAATTTAGTTGCTTGACTTTTTAAAACACGGTTCCCGAAGCAATTAACAAAAATTCTATCTATTTCTGTTTTGTCCAGTTAATTTTGAAGACTATGCAATTCAATTGAGATTATACCCAAATACCTAATCAAATGCACTGTAAAAACAAATAAGTCTAATTGTTTTTGTTAGGTTTACTTTGGGACAAATTGTCAACTGAGGGTTGTGTGTCATATCAATTTCGTTAGTTAAACGTTGATTAAACAATTCCAATTCAATTTATGTCTGTTAAATTCAAGTTTTGGTTTGATTAGTTTAGTTCTATTTTCAGTATTGTGTAATTGAGGACAATTCATTTATAGTTTTGTCTATTTCATTTATTCGAATCTATTAAGTTCGCTTGTGTAGTTATTCTTCCATCTTGGATTCAACAATTACCTAATTTTAGTTAGATTTTACAGTTTTGACCCAAATTGATAGTTGTAGTAAATTAATATATGCACTTCCCCAAGCACCAAATATATATATATATATATATATATATATAGACACACACTTCCTCTGTCTTATCGTACTTGATGTATTTAAGCATTTCACAACAAATACCATTTTTGTAATGGACAAATATCTCTAATTTCATATTATTTTAAATTATCAAAATTAGTAATTTATTTTTAAAAATTATTCAACGCAATCTTTTTTGTTTATTTTAATTTTTAGTTTTTTTATAGATCCACTTTAGTTTTACTCCATTCTTCAAACCAACATGGCTCAATTATTAAAGGCATTGGAGGAATGATGACACAAAGTTAATTGAACTCAAAACTTGACCTAGATTTAGATTTTCTATCCTGTGGTAGGGGCTAGCTACCCTGTATGTGCATATGTATCCAGGGAGTTTGTTATTATTCCAGTCACAAATGGTAATAGTCATTATTTCAATCACAAGTCACAAAATCGACTATTGAAATCATAATATTAATTGTAAATTTACGTTAAAAATAAAAATAAAAAGGTGCAACATTACACGTGTCTGTTGGAAGTGCTTGAGTGAAATACAAAGAATGATGAGAGAAAATAAAAGAGACACTCATGTTGATAAAACTATCAAAACCCTCCTAAGCTTTATGAGAATATTGTATTCATACCCCTTAATGACTAACGGTTACAAAATTTATACCCCTTAATGGCTTGCTTAATGTCTAACGGTTACAATATTTATGACCTCCTATAATGTTGACCGCTGTATGCCACTTTTCCTTCATCCTATATGTAATCCACATTCATGATTCTTGAATATAAATCAACATATGCAAACACAATTATCTATTTTTGTCAAACACATTACCATACTAGATTTGGGCAACAGTCAAAGTTCCAATCGGAGTTTATGAGTGCACATAAATTCCGATGCCACGCAAATAGAAAAATAGGAAGCCGTAGTACTCCGGGTGTCGTTATTTTGTACTCCGGGTAGTAGGAAAATAGGAAGCCCTAACTAATTATTCTCTAAACTACTGTTTTCAAATTCATGCCATACGAAGTAATAATTTCAAATTATAGAAATACTAGTAAATAAATTCATGTCATAAGAAATTTTCTTTTTCTGCAAAGAGGTTCTAAAAAGTGTGGAATTGCTACTTCGAAGTTCGAAGCATGTTTTTTGGTACAAGTCGGTAGAGATACAATACTACTCATCCATTGCTTGTTTTGTGGAAGTAGATAATCGGGTAAATTAAAAAAATTATGTAAAAAATAAACTTAAAATATATCAAAGTTTAAAACCAAATATTTTAGAAGTAATAATAAATGAATTATTAATTTTAATAGATAACAACTTCCTAAATCTATGCAAGTAGATAATTTTAGGGTCTGTTTACTTTAGCTTAAAATTAGTTTAATTCAGTTCAGCCCAGTTCAGTTCAGTTCAGTTCACTGTTTTTTTACTTTACTACTCATTAATCCTTCATAAATCTTTCAGTTTAGTTTAGTTCAATTCAGTTCAGCTCAACTCAATTCAGCTCAGTTTAGTTTAATTCAGCTCAGTTGAATTCAGTTCAGTTCAATTCACTGTTTTTTTACTTTACTACTCATTAATCCTTCATAAATCTTTCAGTTTAGTTTAGTTCAATTCAGTTCAGCTCAACTCAATTCAGCTCAGTTTAGTTTAATTCAGCTCAGTTGAATTCAGCTATTTTCAGCTCAGTTCAATTCAGCTATTTTTAGCTAAAGTAAACAGGCCCTTAGGCCTTAAAAAAAAAAGTAAATAGATGTAGAGATGGGAATTGAGCAGAAGCTGAAATTTAAGTTATCCAAGCATTAAGCCATTTACTAATCTACATACATAGTATGTCTTACACTATTTATATTGTAACTTTGACTCGATTTGATACAGAAAAAATATAGTCTTTTATAATTTTTTTCCTTTTATATTTTTTATTATACAAACTCACATATTAATATTGTGACTTACGTATTGAAAGATGTAAAAATTGTAAGTTGCTTATTGAAAGATGTAAAAAAACAAATTTAGCAACTGAAAAACGGAGATAATATATAAATTTTGATTAAATTAAGAAGATACAAGTGGACAGCTATCACATGCCCAAAAGAAAACTTAGGCATATTCGATACTTAACGTTGCCATAGAACATACCAATTGCAAATTTGCAATCCAAACACATATATGTCGAGTTATATTATTGATATTTCGAGTTTGGTTTAACAAAAAATTATAAAATTAGAATATTTGAAAAATATACATTAAAACAAATCAAACTAAATTGAGACTAAGCTGCAACATGAGTAATGTCATCAGTTTGTAGCAACTAAAAATGTACAGAGAGATAAGTAAGTAATAATAATTAGAAGTATCAAGGAAGTAACAGAAGTAAACAAATTCTTCTAAAACGAATTCACCAACAGTTTTATAAAAAATTACACAAATAAACAGAATGTAATAAACTATGTAACAATCTATCTCCTTTCAAAGGAACAATCCAATTTAAACAAAATACGTAATGTGTAAAAAAAATTATCAAAAAAATGAGCACCTATGAAAAAGAAATCTAATGCCAATCTAAGTATTAGAAACAGCATGATATCAAAGCTAAATAATGAATGTTTTTGCTCAAGAACCACTGGAAAAAACTAAGGAACCACATCGCCTACTGGTAGGAAGAAAAATTGCAATCCTGTTTAGTTCACATTATCAAGCAGAATAGTTGGTCTTCTTGTTTGGCTCAAAAACATACTTGACTAACGAGTCCTTGATACTCAGCAATTCAGGGAACTCGTTATTCAACTTGGAGGCGTCCATCTCATTATTGCTTCTTGGAGCGACGATAACCTTGGCTTGCTCTTCAAGTGTGAAGTTTGACCATTTGAAATTTGGGTCCATGTAATTCTTGTACATCTCAAGAATCTCGTTGTGGCTCACAACCCCAGGGTTGGTGAAGTTCCAAATGCCCCTCAAATTTCTCTTTGCCATCTCAATAGATATTGGTAGAAGCTCATCCAAAACAGTCATGCTGTTTGGAATGTCAACCACCTTACTGTAGCGAGAGATCTTTGTGATGAAGTTTCGTGGGTTGTTTAGGTCAGATGATATGGGCATTCGGACCCTAAGGGTACAAACATTATCATACTCCTTCAGCAACTCCTCCACCTGGTCAAATATAAGGCTCAATTAGTTGCCAAGAAGAACAAATAAATACAAATCATATAATTAACTTCAAGTAAAAACCAAAAATACATGAAAAAATTTATCGAACAGTGTAAAAGAAAACAAAAGAGATCAGGAAAGGACCAGAAACATTACCATGGCCTTGGTCTTTGAGTAGAAAGAACCAGTGAAGTTAGGTGTGTCCTCTTCCTTAAAGCCAATACCAGATCCCAAAGGATGAGCAGCATCATACTCAAAGATGCAGCCGGTGGCAAAATTCATCATGTGAAGGTCATGTTCTTTGCAGACATCAGCCAAGGTCAAAGTACCAGCAACATTGGCACGGATAGTCTCAGTTTTGTGAGATTCACACCAGTCAACATTAGGTCTACCAGTGACTCCAGCAGCATTGAAGACATGGGTAGGTTTGACATTCAGGATATCAGCAACAAGAGATTCTCGGTTTTCCAATCGACCCTTTCCATACTCGAAAGTAATATCTTGCTTTTCACACAACTGGCCAAGTAGACCACCGATCCAGCCAGTTCTACCGTAGATCAAAAACTTGAAAGACGGCTTACTAGGAGAAGAGCTGGTATTTTTGGAAGAAGGTACCACCATATGGGACTGGGTATTGGGGAATTCCGAAGAAGCAGCCTTCTCACTGTCTGTTTCTTCAACATGCCTCTCAATGCCACCTGGCATCATCAACATCCTTGGGTGAGGAAGCAATGCTCCTGAAACATCTCCCCACCAATCAGGGTTAGAGGTATACCACTCCATTGTTTTCCTCAAGCCCTCTTCCCAAGTAGTGCGCTCTGACCATCCTAAAATCTTCAACTTCTCATCATCCAGGAAGTACCTCTGGTCATTGAAGGGACGATTCTCAACAAACTTGATGCTTGCTTCAGGATCCATTGAGAACAGCTTGCACACATCTGTGGCCACATCAATGACTCTCCTTTCTTTCTTTGTACCAATGTTGTAGACGTGGCCAACTTCTCCCTTGTGGAGGATGACCTCAAATGCCTCTGCAACATCCTCACAGTACAGATAGCTTCTAACATTAGAACCATCACCGTGAATTGGAAGAACCTTTCCCCTCATTGCCAAAAGAATGAACTTTGGGATCAATTTCTCAGGAAATTGGTTAGGACCATACACATTGTTTCCTCGGGTAGTAATAACTGGCAAACCATATGATCTGCCGTATGCCATTACAAGCATCTCAGCACCTGCTTTTGTAGCAGAGTAAGGGTTTGTTGGAAGAAGCTGAGAAGCTTCATGGTTACCCACAACAGCATCTTCATCAGTCTCCCCATAAACCTCATCAGTACTAACATGGATGAATCTCCGAATCTGGCCGGTAACTTTACAGGCTTCTAGGAGGACATGGGTTCCATAAATGTTGTTCTTGGTAAATTCAAAGCTATTGCCAAAAGAATTATCAACATGGGTTTGTGCAGCAAAGTGCATAATCGTATCAATGGACTCAGTGATGAGAAGGTAGTTCACAAGATCCGCACTAGCAATGTCACCCTTGACAAATTTGAAATTAGGGGATGACTGTGAAGGGCGCAAATTTTTCAGGTTTGAACAGTAATCAAGTTTGTCGAGGACAACAATCTTATAGTCAGGATAACTCCTAATGAGCCTGTTCGCAACATGGGATGCAATGAAACCCGCCGCACCAGTAATGAGAATGTTTTTCGGGGTGTATGAAGTCATAATGCACCGCCTTTTTTCCTACATAAAAATCATCCATACAAAAAAGTCAGATCCCATCATTCACACACATATGATCAGCATAACAAAATTTAAACAACCTCCTAAGTGAGGTTGCAACAATCCAAACACAAAATATAACACTATGCCTTCAAATCTTCAAATTTACCCGTCGATTCAAGTTAAATCACGTCATGAATCTCAGATCACACACAATACAAGTCAAAATTCAATCAATTATACCTAATTACAAGTGTTTAATTCATCATAAACAACACTAAAATCCTAGATCTACGATTAAAACAAAACACACAAGAAACACAAAATCGGAAACAGAACATACTAAACCTCAGATCAGCAATGCAGCATCTACTTGAGGAAATAAGGTCAATACAAAAGTAACGGTTACAATCAATCAAATTTTACACTCAAATTACTAAGATCACACAATACAAAAACACAAAAAATGTAATTTAATGAATTGGAAAACAAAAAACAGGGGAATTATGATGATCGATCAATCAGATCTAACAAAATAAAACAAGACCCAGGTAATCAAACACCATAATTAGCAAATACAAACCAAACTATCTGAAAAAAAAAGCAGAAAATTCAACTAAAAAAAAAAAGCAAGAAAAAGAGAAAAGATAAACTTACCCAAAAATAAAAACGTAGATCAGATGAAAAGATTGAAAAAATAAAAATTAAATAATAATACCCCAATAAAATTGGAGGCAAATAATATAGAACAAAGAGGAAATTTCGGGAGTGATTTGACGACAGAAAAATTTGGTGACAAGATGCAAACCCACGAAAAAGATTTGAGAGTGGAAGTTTGGAAAGAGAGGGAGAAATTATTTATAGGCGGTATTTAGCATTAAATTAAAATTAATTATTCGAACGAAAGAAGAGAGACAGTTGAGGTGCACCAATTGCTTCTGAAAATTACTGTTTTGTCCTTGTGTTAAGTTCACATGGGCTTAAGAGGAAGTGAGGGTATTGATATGCGAAGTCGTGGGAAATTTCATCTTATCAGATACGATTAATTTTTATCTTTTTATTGGGAAAAAATATAAAAATTAAATATCGATAGATGGGCTCATCTATTTGTCCAATCCTACCTACTCTTGAATCTTGTGGTAAGTGATAAATGTTAAAATTGTGAAATATGTTATTTTTTTTTTTAATTTTTTTTTTTATAATTGTATTGATACGTTATCAATCCTTGTACCATGTTTCTATAAGTACAATTACCCAATATACCTTATTTCCAAAATGCTGTGTTTCGCAAACCAAGCTATTTATACAATTATACCCACCTTTTTCTTTGTTGTTCATAATTTTTGCCATTTTTTCCGTAAATTTCTCTCTCCTCCAACAATCAATTTCTCACTATAAAAAACTACAATAATGGAAGATTCAACAAGTTATACGACAATTGAAAAAATAGATAGAAATATGCAGATTATAAACGATTTTGAAGCGGAAACAAGTTTGAATTTAAAAAAAAATGTGTAATATTTTGAAGCGCTTGTGAATATCAGGTTGAAAATTACTGAAATTAAAGATTAGAATTCATATTAATTTTTGACATTGTAGTGTTCTTAATTGATGAGTGTAATATTTGTTTCATGAAATTATGAAATTATGCATGTTTTAGTATTCTGACTATGAATATTGATGTAATATTCAAAGCTTTATGCATAATATCCATTGTATTCATTTAACCTAATTTTTGAATATTGAATCATAATGCATCGCAAAAATTTGGTTATGATCTATATATGAATGTTGCTGCAATATTCAAAAATTTATAAATAATATTCATTGTTCATATATATCTTAATTATTCACATTTTAAATATTAATATTAGCTTATCAGTTCATAAATATTAACTTCGCAGGTACATAAATTTAAATGGTAGTTAAGAGAGCTGAAAAATTATAATTAATCAGCATGATAGTAAAAATTGACGAAGAAGATTTGGATTTGTACAAAAAATATGCATTTAGAAAAGGATTTAGAAGGACTCGAAAAGATGGAAGCTGGACAATGAGAAGATATGTCTGCTCAAATGCTAGAACAAAAGATGATACACACAAGAGACCAAGAACTTATGATAAGTTGAATGCCAGAACAAATTGTGGAGCATTCGTTCAATTTCAAATTGAAAAAGACAGTGATTGTACTTGTGTGAGACATAACATGGACCATAACCATGTTACGATTCCAATTGAAAAAAGACATCTCCCAAGATTTCATAGAAAAATAACAGATGAGCAACTTCAATTCATCAGCACATTAACAACAAGTGGAGTTCATGTTTCAGATGCACTAAGAGTAATGAAAAAAGAGGCAGGAGGTTCTCCAATGGTAGGATTCACTCCAAGAGATGCGTATAACAAATTAGCAGTAGAAAAAGGCAGATGGTCTTGATGGAAGTGATTGGAAGCAATTAATCAAATACTTTGCACAAAGGTAATGTGTTCTTGAATACTATCTATATTAAAGTGAATATCATGCATATCACAAACGAATAATATGCATATTTTGCGTATTAAACATATACGTTATATTTAATAAATATATCATGTAGTTAAGGATATAACGAACTATAAACTGAATGTTATATTATAAATTATGAATATTATTAATTATATCATCAATGTTATACGATGCATGCAAGCTAAAGAGAGAGACTTCTTTTATGAGTACTTGACACTATGAAACGAGACTATGAAGCTTTTGGAGATCTTATAGTATTTGACACTACATATAGAACTAACAAGTATGTCATGATATGTGCGCCATTTGTTGGAGTGACTAATCATAATGCCAATGTCATGTTTGGCATAGGTTATCTCTTCAATGAAAAGATAGAAAACTTCATTTGGTTGTTAGAATCATTTCTAAGTTCAAATGATGGAAAGCAACCAACAACAATTATGACAGAACAATCTGCTGCAATGGCTACTACTATTTCGACAATTTTTACTCCAACAATATGCCATAGGCTATGTACATGACATGTTGGAAACAACTCACTCAACAACATACCTCACCTCATAGCTTATGAAAGATCCAATGACCTTCAATTTTCAAGTACTTGCTCAAGTATTATGAATGAGCGAATTTATTACTCAAAATAAGCAAATTTATTATGAATGAGCGAATTTTGGTAAATAAGCGAATTTACTCAAAATAATAATAAATGAGCAAATTCATTACATTTTTCAATAATTTCGTTAAATAAGCAAATTTACTCAAAATAGTAATAAATGAGCGAATTTATTACATGTTTCAATAATTTCGATAAATAAGCGAATTTACTCAAAAAAAGTAATAAATGAGCGAATTTATTATACTTTTTCAATAATTCCGGTAAATAAGCGAATTTACTCAAAGTAGTAATAAATGAGCGAATTTATTATATTTTTTTCAATAATTTTGGTAAATAAGCGAATTTACTCCAAATAGTAATGATGAGCGAATTTATTAATTTTTTTCAACAAATCCAATAAATAAGCGATTTACTCAAAAAGTAATAAATGAGCGAATTTATTACCTTTTCTTCAAATATTCTTTAGTAAATAAATGAATTTGCTACAATAGTAATAAATGAGCGAATTTGCTACAATAGTAATAAATAAATAGCGTAGCGCGACAGACTTTGTCACGGTAACGTCGCAACGTCACAAAGTTTGTAGCGCTACTGCTGCAACGTGACAAACTTTGCTGCACTACACCGTCAGCGTCACAAAGTTTGTGACGCTACCACGCTAGTGCGACTGAAATTCCTGTGCTCCTGTTTTTTTGCAAAATACTTCTAAAAAAGTCCATTTTACCTTTCCTTAAGCCAATTTCTTAGGTTTAACTCGAACTATGGACGGTTTGGGGAAGGTGACCAAAAAATTTTGGACACTAAAATCCGGGGCCCCTACAGCTGGATGTTCTTCTTGTAGAAGGGGAGCATGATAATCTAGAATTATAGGAAGATAAAAGTAGCAATGACATGAAAGAAATCGAGGCTGAAACACAGGACCAAGCACTAGTCCTCAGGAGGGTTCTCCAGACTAAACCACCACCAATGGAAGAGAACCAGAGGGACAAAATTTTCGTGACCAGGTGTAATGTTCAGGGCAAGCTTTGTGATATGATCATTGATAGTGGTAGTTGCACGAATGTGGTTCCTACATTGCTGATACAGAAACTCAACTATCCTACTCATAATCATCCTCAACCTTATAAGTTACATTGGTTAAGCAATACCAATGATATGAAGGTTATAAAGCAAGCTTTGATCAATTTTAAAGTTGGTCAATATGAAGATGGTGTTTTATGTGATGTGTGCCCCCATGGATGCATGTCATATATTACTTGGTAGGCCCTGGCAATATGATAGATTTGTGAAGTTTGGGGAAGAACCAATGTTTATATCATCAAAAAGCAGGTGGATGATAAGCCAATTGCCTTGAAGCATTGAAAGTTGCGCACAATAGGAAGCATTTAAATGTGGAGAATAAAAAAGGAGTGCTATTGACAATTCCTAAGGAGTTGGAAAAGGAATTGAATGAATTTCAATAGGTGTTCCTTCTCATGGCGAAGGAAGTGAAGGAGGAATTGCCTGCAGTCCCACGCATTTTACAACCACTGTTAAAAGAAGATGTGTTTCCATATGATTTGCCACTAGGACGACCTCCAAATCGGGGTATTGAACACTAGATTGATCTTATTCCAGGCGCTCAAATTCCTAATAAACCAGCTTATAGGCGCAATCCAGAGGAGACTAAGGAAATACAAAGGTAGATTGAAGAACTGATGCAACGTGGTTATGTGAGGGAAAGTATGAGTCCTTGTGATGTGCCTGTGCCTACACAGATTGTTCCTAAGAAGGATGGTTCTTGGCGCATGTGCATATATTCTAGAGCAGTCAACAACATCACCATCAAATACAGGTTTCCCATTCCAAGGTTGGACAATCTGTTGGACAAATTATATGGCTCTCACTGTTTCATGTGTGGTCAAGGAGAAAGATAAATAGTTAGCCACTCACATTTAATGTGAGGTAAAGGAAGTTTAGTTAATAAAAGACACACAAAGACATTATTTTAGAATCAATTTAAATCAAAGAGAATTAATATGGTTTTGTTTGATGTTGTGCATGTTCATATGTGATGTTGCATGTGAGTCATAACAATGTTAAACCGGCTAATCACGTAAAGTGAAAGAGGATTCGCACCAAAACTCCTAGAACGTATATACCTTGAGTATGAACAATGGGTGGGGGGGGAGGGAGTTGTATGGAACAGTGATTTATGACTTCTAATTCAAGTATAAGACGTTTTACTCTTTTATATTTATAATGTGCTGGAATCCTGTCACTTTATGTGACATAGGAAATACCTTCTCGGAGTTGTTCCCAAGTCGGTGCCCAATAGGGCGATTTTAAAGGAAAGGAAACCCGTTCGATGCAAAATCCAAAATTTAAGTATAATAAGTAATTTTGTGTGAGTTGAGTCTATGCACAGGTGAAGAGCAGTCAACGGTAAGAATTGTATGTTATGCTTTTATTCTACTTTTATAATTATTCATGGTTTTGCATAGTCTTTGGTATTTATGTACTTAGCTTTGCTGATTGTGTGTTTTGTGTGCATGGCTTTGTCTTTGACTTGGCCCTACGATGACCCACTTGATGGCTAGTAGTTGTCTAGAATAAAGGGAAGCAATAGGTACAAAGTGGGCATAAGTCAATCATGCTAGGCTGGAGTGAGAGTGCTTGCATCGTAGTTTCCGTAGTTTCTTAGTTTAATGCTTTTTGGACTTGCTAGTTATTTATTATTTGATGTTGACATTTGTTTTGAAGTTTAAAGTTTATTTGGTTTTGAAAAGCCATTAAGATAGTTTTGAAGTGTAATAAAGATTTAAGTTGGTTTTATTTTGGATTTTAATTTTGGCTTTGACTTTGGTTTATTTTAAGTTTTACTTTGAGTTTTGGTTTTGGTTTTAGTTTTGGTTTTTAAAGACTTCTGCTGTAGTACTTTGATCAAAGGCCTTAGCCGTTATCACGGTGGCGGTAATACTTTGGTTTTTCCTAGTTAACTAGAAGTTTTAATTATTATTATACTCTAATATTTATATTAAATCTTCAGAAAATCTAGAGAAGGAAGTTAGGAAATTCCAGGGTGTTACAAAGTGGTTACCAGAGCTTAGTTTTCGAAATAAAATAAATTTCATTTTTGGGGGTACCCTAAGTTCTATTTTGGAAAGAGGAATTTCTTATTTTAGAAAGTTACTGGAAACGGAAATTATTCTAAAAATAGTAATTTCTGAAAAATAGAAAGATTTGAAAAATAAAAGTTTTAAAATCCCTTACATGTGCAGGTATGCAAGGAATTCAGGTATGTACTATGTGTTATTGCTTTCATATCATGTGGAGAGATTGGGTAGGAAGTTTGGTCATGTAGGATAGACTTTATTTCTTTTCCTTCATGCATTTAATTATATGTTTTGAAGTGTTGCTTATGTGGATAGTTATGTGTAGAAGAAATTGTATGTTAGCCACCAAACCTTTTTGTTGTGGAACTATTAGCTTGGTTATGTTGTCGGAAGGATGGCCCATTAGTTTTAATTGTCGTTGTAGTATAGTGGATAATATGCCTAGTAAGGAAACCCAGATGGGAACCTTGGAGAAGGACTATGAGAGTCCACCTCAGTATGTACAAAAGATTCGGTTCTATTGTTCATACATGAGTTCAGTGCTGAAGTTACCACAGCGGGATCAACCCAATCACGTGTCTGCTTTAATTGTTAATTGCTTGCCAAATTGTCCACCCTATTTGGAGATCAAGGCGAAGTTTAGTGACTTTCATTTCATCGGAGGACTTCCAAACTACACTGAGTATAAGGATCGAAATGGTCAATGGGGTTGTGATTGGAGGTATTTGGAAGATTACATTGCAAAAAAGGAGCAATAATTTCTGGAGTCAAATGCAGGTGAGGAGACCCCACCCACACCAGTCCCAAGTGATCAAGAGAATGATGCAACGAGTGAAAATGAAGCTACTTCAGGTTCTCAAGGCTATGAGTCGAAGGATAGTTCGTGTTATGAGATTGAGAATCCAAACCCGGGGATTCTAGTGTATGTGGACTTGGTGACTAATTCAAAAGAAGAAAAAATGAGCTTGACCCTGAGAAAGACATGGAAGAAGATATTGAGGAGTATATGGAAGATGATGTTAAAGATGATCCTGAGTTCATACCCAAGAAATATGTGGTGTCTAAGAATAAGCAAAATAATGTTAATGTTTAGAAGTTCTGTTTTGAATATGAGTTTAGTTTGATATTGTTTAGTATTGTTCATGTTTAGGATGTTGGACATTTTAGGTTGTTATCAAATACCCCTTAAAACCCAATTTTCAGATTTAGAGAGAGAAAGATAAAAAGAGAGAGAGAAAATTGGTGATTTTAGGTTGTTCTGCAAATTGGTGATTTAGGATTCCAAAATTTAGAGAGAGAAAGAGAGAAAGATAAAAAGAGAGAGAGAAAAGTCCGAAAAAAAGAAAAACAAATTTTGGGAGATCGGTTCTGTCGAGGAAAGAAAAAAAAACTTGTTGATTTCCGCCGTCCCTGCCGCCGCCTGTGGTCGCCGGCCACCACGAGCCTCCTCACTCCTCCCCTTGGTTTCGTATTTTTCGAATCTATATAAAAATTTTTTTTCTTCTTCTTCTTTTTTTTTGATTTAGTTTTGCAAATTCATGCTTATATTTATGATAAGTCATGTTTTCATAAGTTTCAATCATGTTTTATGAAGTTATGATTTGTTTTAAAACATGAATAAATTTGCAGTTGTTCATGAAATTTTAGATTAGGGTTTATAAAGTAATGAAATTGTTAATTTTTATGAGTTTTAATGATTTGAACTTCAATATTATGATCATGAATTGTTGTTGTGTGAATTTATGATGATTTTGTGAAATTTAGTTTGATTTTTAAGGGCTTTAAACATTAAATTAATTCCTGTCCAAATTTTGTAGTCATGAAATTCAATAGAATAAATATTATGAACTTGTTTTGGCTTATGAAAAATTGTTCTAAAGCATAGATTGGTTTTATAATGATGTTAGTAGATTGTAAAAGAGTTTTGTCATGAATTTATGATGTTTTTATGAGTTTTCTATGAGTTTAAAGTTAATTGATAAATCTAAAAATTTTATCAGCGATGAGCTTGAATTTGTGCGCGAAGTAACTCAAAGATTCCATGAAATAAAATGGGTGAAGACTAATAGCAAGTTAAAATAAGTTTTAAATGTTCATATTATGCTAGTATGATCATATATTAATTCTATAATGTTACATATGATTTTTAGTACGTTTCATGAAGTTTAAAAGTGATTTTAAGCATGTATAAAATGCTGTCCAAATTTTGAATAGTGACTAATTAGGACTTTTAAGTATGTAATTAGCATAAATTGATCATATAAATTAAGTAATACATTGTATGATTGATTTGTGTTGTTTTTGATGTTTTTCAAGGAGTTTTGATTATTTAAATTGCTGTCCACTTTTCTAAAGTGACATAAAATTTATGTTGAGGTTTTATAAAGTATAAATAAGTCCCGACGAAATAATCTTGTAATAGAAAATTAAAGTGAAGTATGGAATTGAATAGAGACCATATAAGAAATGTTTTGGACAAGTTTCCAATATAGAAATTAGTTTAGAGTTGTTGTAAAACTTAGTCAACAAGGTTTTAATTTGGTTTAGATTTTATATATGTAGGAGACTTCGAATTAGTCAACTTTTAAAAGTTGTGGCGGAGCACCACTATTTCACAAGGTACATAAGTACTAAAGACAAACATAAGGATTAGAATTCATGCTTGGATGATCCTTTATGTTATGATATATTGTTATGCTTGTTTTAATTATGAATTGATGTGCATGACAAGTTTTATTAGAAGCATGATTTTATATTATATTGACATTCCATGTTGATTATCAATTTAAATTTTATAAGATTGAATTGGAATGTTATGATCAGTTTAATTTGGCCAATAGCTTATTAATAAAGAAAGGAAGTTATTTTAAAGTTGATTAGTTACTTGATCAACAAGAAAGTTAGTTGTGAATTTTTATTCACATGATTAAAAGAAGTCAATGAGCAATTATTTTGAACATGTTGCCACTCACAGTTTAATGTGTGGTCATAGAGAAAGTAAGTAGTTAGCCACTCACAGTTAATGTGTGGTAAAGGAAGTTCAGATTAATTAAAGGACACACATGAGATTATTTTTGAATCCTCTAAATTGAAGATAATTAATATGGCTTGCTTTATTTGATTTATGATTTATTTGATGTTGTATGTGAGTCATAACATTGTTAAACCGGTTAATCATTTGAAGTGTAAGAGGATTTGCATCAAAACTCTTGGAACGTATATACCTTGAGTATGAACAAAGGGGGGAGTCGCAAGGAATAGAGATCTATGACTTCTAATTGGAGTACAAGACGTTGTACTCTTTTATATTTTTAATGCGATGGAATTCCGTCACTTTATGTGACACAGGTAATACCTTCTTGGAGTTGCTCCCAAGTTGGTGCCCAATAGGGCGATTTTAAATGAAAGAAAACCCGTTCGATGCTGAATCAAAAATTTAAATATAATAATTAATATGTTGAGTCTATGCATAGGTGAAAAATCGTCAAAGGTAAGTTGTGTGTATGTTTAGTTCATGTTGTTTTGTTGCATAGCCTTTAGTAGTTATGTACTCAGCTTTGCCGACTGTTTGTTTTGTGTGCATGGATTTGTCTTGGACTTGGCCCTACAATGACCCACTTTTTGGCGAGTAGTTTTCTAGAATAAGAAAAGCTACAGGTACAAGTGGGCATAAGTCATTTCATGCGGGGCTGGAGTGATAGCGCTTGCTGTGTAGTTTTGTAGTTTTAATTTTATTGCTTATGAAGTACTAACCTTTATTTGGAGGTTGTTTAATTTTTAAAGTTTCTAGTTTAGTTTTTAATGGCCATTTAAATGGTTCCGAAGTGTAATAAAGTTTTAAGTTGGTTTTTATTTTGGATGATGGTTTGAATTTGGTTTTGAGATTTGTTTTAAAGTTTTGTTTTAAATTGGTTTTAGTTTCAAAACTTCCGCTGTAGTACTTTGATTAATGCCTTAGCCTTTATCACGGTGGCGATAATACTTTGGTTTTTCCGTTAGGAGTTTTATTAATTATAATTCTTTAATATTTATAGTATGTTTTCTGGAGAAATATAAGGTAGAAAGTTAGGAAATTCCAGGGTGTTACAAAGTGGTTACCAGAGCTTAGATTTTGAGATAAAAAATATTTTTTTTTGGGGGTACCCTAAGTTTTATTTTGGGAAAGAGGAATTCCATATTTTGGAAAGTTTTTGAAAATGAATTTTTTCTAAAAATAGTAATTTACGAAAATGGAAAGTTTTGAAAAATAAATTATGTGTGCATGTATGTATTATGTGTTATTGCTTTAATACCATGTTGTGAGTTTGGGTAGGAAGTTTGGGAATGTAGGATATACCTTATTTCTATTTTTTCATGCATGTAAGTTCATGTTTTAAGGTGTTGCTTATGTGAATAGTTATGTGTAAAGGAAATTGTATGTTAGCCACAAGACCTTTTTGTAGAGTTGTTAGTCTGTTTTGTGTTGGGAAAGATGGCCCGTTAGTCTTAAGTGTTGTGCAGAATGTCGTATATTATGCCTAGTAAAGACACACAAATAGGATCCTCGAAGAAGAAAGACTATGAGAGTATGGTATTGAAGCTGCCACAATGAGACCAACCCGACCATGTATCAGCCCTAATTGTTAAGTGTTTGCCCGACTGTTCGCTGATAAGTTGATATTTTATATGTATTTTACCCCCGATCCCGATTGATTTTTAGCTCTAATGTGGCTCTATTGAGCCATTTCTACTAACTTTTGCTATTTCGAGTGTCTGTTGTGCTTTTTATTAGATTTTACAGGAATCGATGATTTATCGTTGTTTTCCGAGCCTTTTGAAGCACTTGAACGAGTTAGTGAAGAGTTGAAGTCATTTGGGGAAGCTTAACTGAAGATTAGAAGTGCTAAACGAAGAATTAAAGAAGTAATTAAGGAAGAACGAGCAAAAACCGAGAAACGAGCCAAGGCGAAGCCACATGCCCGGGTCGACGCCATCCGCCCGGGTAAGAGCTGCACACCCGGACCCCTCCGGGTGAGTGGCTCCGAAGGCTGTTTTTCGCGTCTTTTTCCTTGTATTAGGTTTAGTACTTAATGCTTTGTACTCCTAATTAGTTAATTACGCCTTTTTACTTTTACAAACCATAGTTTACTCTAAAATTCTCTCTAAGTGTGGAACTTTATTCAATCTTTCAATCAATAATATCCAGGTTTTATTTCAATCTCAATTCTTGTTCTTAATTAATGTTTTTTTATTAGTTTTAATTTATGCTCTTAGTTTTATTAGTTTTATGTTTAGATTTAAATTCTTGATTATTGTTGGTTTGTTTAGTTTAATCATGTTTAGGATTTTGATTGCTTTTATTGATTTAGTTTTTGTTCTTTCAATTATGAGTGAGTAGTTTCTTTTCTAGGACTAGGGGATCCATGGATTAATTGGTGATGTTTTGCTCATAAATATTAGTTTAACTATTAATGTACTTGAATTCCTGTTTGTCAATTGTTATTGCTTTCAATTAAATACTGGCCATGTTTAGTTGTTAGTTTGATATTGTTGAAATCGATGCCGAGAGGTAAGATTACCACAATTAGATCATAAGGACAATAGGCAAAACGAGTCTAAGTGAGCGAGAGCCATTAGAGGAGTTTTGAAGGGGATTAGATTCGAGAGAATTAGTGGACCTTAATTCAAGGAAATTGATAATCTAATTAATTATTTGTGTGCAATTCGTTGGTAAAACTGTGGTGAACCGATGTCCTAGGTTTAGTCATTAATTTAATTCCTTAATTAATTTAGCTCTAATTCTAGTTAATTTCTTGATCACAATTGTCACTCAAAGGCCCTTTACACAATCTAAACTTTTTAGAACTAATAGGTTTAACTGGTTCCCTGTGGATTCGATCCCTACTTCCCTAGCTATATTAGTTAGAGTGGTTAGGTTTATTTTTGATAGGTGTGCGATAGCCTCATCATTTGCATTACCTTGAAATCAAGTCAAAGTTTAGCGATTTCCACTTTGCTGGAGGACTTTCGAACTACTCTGAATATAAGGATGCAATTGGTCAATGGGGCTGTGATTGGAGATACATGGAAGGTTACATTGCTAGGAAAGAGAAGGAGTATCAGGAAATGAATGCAATTGAAGAGACCCCGTCCGCACCAAGCCCAGATAGTCAAGAAAATGAAGACATGATGGTGAAAGGGACTACTAATGGTTCAAGGAGTGATGAGTCAAGGGACAACTCATGTTATGAAATCGAGAACCCAGACCCAGTAATTACTATGTACGTAGACTTGTAACCAATTATGAGGAGGACGAAGAAGTGTTAGATCCTGGGAAGGATGTGGATGAAGAAATGGAAGAAGAAATGGAAGATGATACAAAAGATGATCCCGAATTTATAGCAAAGGAATATGTAATGTCAAGGAATAGAAAGGACAATGTTAATGTTTAGGGATCTTTGTTTAGATACAATTTAGTTAATATTGTTTAGCGTTTTTGATGTTTAGAATGTTGAACAATTTAGATTATTGTTTATGTTAGTCTGAATAAGTGGCAGTGAGCAATAGAAAATTATTAAGAGGAATTAAATAATAAATTTCTTTTAGGAAATGAAGCCTCAAGTAGAATAGAACCAAGGGAATTATTTTTATTTCTTATTTATTTTAATGGTTGTGTGAACAGTCAAAACTAAGTGAATCATTCGCTCTAAAAGAATGAAACTTCTTTTGTGAGACGAAATGAGAAAGTGTTTTATGTTATAAGTTTATGTTGTTCTAACTTAGAGTTAGACATAATTTAATATAAAGGCCTTTTCCTCTACAGGAGAAATAGAATGGTTGAACGTAACAACAATCAACTGAATGAAGTAGTGAGGCAATTAGCTATTGTAGCTGAACAATTAGCTTCTAGAGGAAATGGAAATGGTATTGACCCTGCTGGGGAACATTTCCAGAAGATTTTCCAAAGTAAGCCACCCACTTACCAAGGAAAGCACAATCCAACTATTCTAGAGGGATGGTTGAGAAAGTTTAACAAGTTGTTTGGGGTAGTTGAGTGTCCAGAAGAGCTTAAGGTAAACCATACTATTTATTATCTGAGAAGAGAAGCTGATCTTTGGTAGTCATAAAATGAGGCTGTGATTAGGGCTTTACCAAGGTTCAAGTGGGAAATATTTAAGGAGCAAATCCGTAATAAGTTCTATCCCGTGTTCCTTCAGAAACAGAAAGCTGAAGAGTTTCTAGAACTTAAGATGGGAAGTATGTCTGTCACTGAGTACTACTCTAAGTTCATAGAATTGTCTAGGTTTGCTCTCGAGGCCTTGGCAACCGAGAGGTTGAAAGCTAGCCGTTTTAAAAGAGGGTTACCCTTAGACCTTCAGTCACAATTAGCTAGGCCGATCTTTGAATCTTTGGATGAGCTATATGGTAGAGCTGCACACCTGTATGTCGTAGACCAGAAGAAGAAGGAGGTACTGAAGGAAGGTGAGACGAGGGCGATAAGGAAGGATGGTGGAGGAAACTTCAACCAACAAGGAAATCGTGGCAGATTTAAGAAACCTCGTTTCAATGATAACTTCCAGGGTAACAGGGGAAACGTTTGGAAGCCTACTTCTGGAAATAGGATTAGAGCTTAGATGGCAAGTCAAGGAGGGCGTGTGTACTTTTGCAAGAAGTGTCCTAACAATCACCCAGGAAAGGACTGTGTAGGGAATCCAGTGACTTGCCGGTTGTGTAACAAACTTGGGCACGATGAGTATGTGTGCTTCTCTAAGAACAAGGGAAAGGAGGGATAAGGTTCTCAATTTAGAGGGAACTCAGCTGGGGAATAGCAAAAGGGTTTCCAAGGAAATATGGGAGGAAAGGTGACGCCTCAAGCCGGAAATAGGAATAGAAGTGGAAATGGAGGAGGACAAACTAAGACCTCAAACACTGGAAAGCTGAATGTGATGGCTCGAAGTGAAGCTGATGCTAGTAATGATGTAATTACTGGTACTTTTTCTATTCACTCTCTTCCTGTTAAAATTTTGTTTGATTCTAGTGCAAGATTAAAGCCTGTGTTGGAAAAAGTAGATATAATAGATATGTCAATAGCGTTACCCTCAGGACAAGAAGTACAATGTTTAAGGAGATTTCTGGATGTTCCCAGTGAAATTGAGGGAGTAGAGTTTAAGGCTAACCTAATCGAGTTTGATTTAGGTGACTTAGAGGTGATTCTGAGGATGGATTGGTTGAGTAAGCATAAGGCTGAGAATTTATGTGAGCCACAAAAGATCTCGTTAATCAATAAAGGTAAGAAGGTGAGCTATTGGAGGGCAGGAAGGCTAAAACACAACAAAATAGTGTCAATAATGAGGTTTGCTAGGTTTGTGAGGAGAGGTTTTCCCATTTACCTTTGTAGTGTGAGGGATGTGGATCATGTTGACACTGCTAAGCCCGAGGATATGGGGGTAGTAAGGGACTTTCTAGACGTGTTTCCGAAAGAGATTCTTGGGATGGTGAGAGATTGACTTTACCATTGACTTCGTCCGAGGAACAACACCTATTTCCAAAGCACCCTATAGGATGGAACCTGCAGAAATGAGTGAGTTAAAAGAATAGTTAGAAGAGTTGCTGGAAAAGGGTTACATTAGGCCTAGTTCTTCACCTTGGGGAGCACCAGTACTGTTTGTAAAGATGAAAGATGGGCGTTTGAGGTTGTGTATTGATTATAAGGAGTTGAATAAGGTGATAATAAAAAATAAGTATCCTTTACCGAGGATTGATGACTTGTTTGATCAATTAAAAGAAGCTACTGTGTTTTCAAAGATTGATTTGAGGTCAGGATACCATCAATTGAGAATTGCTAATGAGGAAATACCGAAAACGACTTTTCGTACGAGATATGGGCACTATGAGTTCACTGTTATGCCTTTTGAGTTAACCAATGCGCCAACAATTTTCATGGACCTAATGAATGGGATTTTCCGACGATTTTTGGATAAATTTGTGGTTGTTTTCATTGATGACATCTTGGTGTACTATAAGAGTAAAGAGGAACATGTGGAACATTTGGGGACAGTTTTGATGACATTAAGAGAGAATGAATTGTATGCTAAGTTCTCGAAATGTGAGTTCTGGTTGGAGACAATAGCATTCTTAGGACATATTGTGTCAAGAGAGGGAGTCAAAGTAGATCTAGCCAAGATCGAAGCAGTAAAGGAGTGTCCTACACCTAAGAATGTAACGGATGTACGGAGTTTCTTAGGGTTAGCAGGGTATTATAGGAGGTTTGTGAAGGCATTTTCGCGAATTGCTAAACCAATGACGTCGTTAATGAAGAAAGACTGTAAGTTTGAGTGGAGTGGTAAGTGTGAAGAGGCATTTCAGACCTTAAAGGAGTGGTTGACTACAACTTCAGTGCTGATTTTGCCATATGAAAGTGACTCTTATGATGTATATGGTGATGCTTCTAAAAATGGTTTGGGTTGTGTGTTAATGAAAAATAGAAAGGTGATTGCATATGCTTCAAGACAATTGAAACCATACGAGGCAAACTACCCCACTCACGATCTTGAGTTAGCATCAATCGTGTTTGCTTTAAAGTTATGGAGGCATTACTTGTATAGGGTAAAGTGTAGGATATAAACGGACCACAAGAGTTTAAAGTACTTTTTCACTCAAAAGGATTTAAACATGAGACAGAGGAGATGGCTTGAGTTGATCAAGGATTATGACTTAGATATGCAATACCATGAAGGAAAGACCAATGTGGTAGCCGATGCTTTAAGCCGTAAAACGAAGCATGGAGTGAACACTTTGGTGGTTGCTAATGAACTATGTAAGGATATCGAGAGATTGAGCTTAGAGATAGTGAAGGAGGGAGAGTGGGAAGGAATTCTTTGTAACCTTAGTCTACAACCATCAATATTCGAGGAAATTAAAAAAAAAAACCAGGAGGGAGATGTGAAATTAGACAAAATTAAGGAAAAGTTGAAAGCAGGAAAAGCTACGAACTTTAAGATCCATGAGGATGGAAGTTTAAGGTATAAAGGAAGGTGGTGATGTGTACCACAGAAGTGTGAGGATCTGAAACAAAGAATCATGGAGGAAGGTCATAATACCCCGTATTAAGTGCATCTTGGAGGAGATAAGTTGTATAAGGATTTAAAGATGTATTGGTGGCCTAGGATGAAAGGAGAAGTGGCTGAATTTGTGAGCAAGTGTCTTACTTGTTGTAGGGGCCCCGGATTTTAGGGTCCCAAATTTTTTGGTCACCTTTCCCAAGCCGTCCATAGGTCGAGTTAGACCTAAAAAATTGGCTTAAGGAAAGGTGAAATGGACTTTTTTAGAAGTATTTTGCAAAAAAAACAGGAACGCAGGAATTTCAGTCGCGCTAGCGTGATAGCGTGACAGAGTCTGTCGCGCTACGCTATTTTTGTGTTTTTTTTTTCCGAGTGAGATAATAATATACGAATACGGACGATGCTAGTAAGAAGTCGCCAATGAGTTTTAGGAACTAAACTCATAAATCGTGTATTTAGATTCGATACGAATGGGACTCGAATAAGGGATGTTTGTCTAAATTGCACGGAAATCGTCTCCGATCCCATGGGGATGACTCCAAGTTGTGGTCGAGCGAACCAAAGATTGGACTCGGGGGCGAAGGTACTAACATGACGGAGTGCGTCTGGTTAGCCCATAGGCGGCCATTACTAGTTTCCTCTTAACCATACAGAAATTACATTTAGAATCACACAAAAATATCAATTACAAAATTCACACAAAAAAGCATTAAATTGTTAGTGAATCACAAAAAAAAACTAATTAATTTAACTCAAACCGTTATTAAAATCAATTTAAGGAGCCTAACATGATTAGATTTGTCCGAAAGAATTATCTTGATTAAGCGTTGCAAACAATCAATTTTAAGTCCTTTAAAAATAATAACGTGATAAAGCAGTAAATAAATAGTGAAACAACAACTTAAAAGTCCATAAACATGATTTTTAGGGCTCTCAGGAAACGTACCACTTCTCCTTTGAAGATTGTCTTCGTCGAGTATTAATTTGGGCGGAGTTTCGAATTATTGTTTCGATATTATTAAAATTTGTAGCCACTTTTTAGTAAAATAAATAGCAAATAAAATAATAAATAATTATAATAAAAAAAAAAAGGTAGTTAAAAGCAATACTCGGATTATTTAAGTATGAGGAAGAAAGTGAGTTAAAAAATGTGTTGAGAAACGATGGAAATGAGGGTTTTTATAACAGCGTGGGAACCCTAATCGCGCTGGGCTGCTAGCGTGGTACGCCGTATCACTCTGGCCCAGTAGCGTAGGGAACCCTACAACGCTACTAGGGTAGCGCTGTTAGCTTAGTCACGCTGAGCTTTCAGCGTGACTAAATTAACCGCGCAACGTTTTTGAAACATCTTTTTCTTTTTTTTTTTGTTTATTTTATTTATTTATTTATTTATTTATTTATTATTATTATTATTATTATTATTTATTTAAAATAGTAAAAGAGGCATTTGGATAAAAAGGTCCGTGAAATAAGAATGAGATTTATTTTTAAGCCCAAGTATACTCGATTATCCAATCTTCTAGAGAAATGAGTTTTTTAATCATCATAGAGTCCTGCCGCGGGACAGGGGGCCTAAATTAGGTGTCTACAGTTAGCCCCCACTTTGATTNTCCCCCACTTTGATTGAGTCTGAGTAAGACGACAACCAAAGTATGCTCGAATCGTTTTCCGAGGCTTTCATATCCAGAGCCATGAGCTCCTCATTAACCAATGGGCGTAGCAAATTTTAGAGAGCAAAGGCTCTCGAAACTGAAATCGAAAATAAATTCGCTTATTTATCAAAACACTTAGCAAATAAATTAGTATTAGTATTTTGGAATAAGTTTTCTTATGACTAGAAATAAGGCAATAAATTCGCTTATTATTACTATTTTGACTAAATTCGCTTATTAACTGAAATTATTGAAAAAAATGTAATAAATTCGCTTATTTATTACTATTTTGAGTAAATTCGCTTATTTACTTAAATTATTGAAAAAATTAATAAATTCGCTTATTTATTACTATTTTGAGAAAAATGTAATAAATTCGTTTATTTATACCATCTTGAGTAAATTCGCTATTTACCGAAAATATTGAAAAATGTAATAAATTTGTTTATTTTACTATTTGGAGTAAATTCGCTTATTTACTGATACTATTGAAGAAAGTAATAATTTGCTTATTTATTACTATTTTGAGTAAATTCGCTTATTTCGATACTATTGTAATAAATTCGCTTATTTATTACTATTTTGAGTAAATTCCGTTATTTACCGATATTAATGAAAAAATGTAAATTCCTTATTTATTACTATTTTGAGAAAATTCGCTTATTACTGAAATATTGAAAAAATGTAATAAATTCGTATTATTAATATTTTGATAAATTCGCATATTTACGATATTCAGCTCCAGGTGGTCATGAGATAACACCCTATCCTAATGTAATCCACTTTTGGGATTTGGAATAAAGCATGAGAAAAGGATCATCATCAAAATCAAGCTCAACAAAACAATTCAGCAAAACTCAACAACCTGCGCCAGCCGTGTAGCGTCATTGCAGCAACCACCTGAGAAGCAGCGCTGCAAGTCTTGTGGCGCTGAGCCTAATAGCGAGGCTCCTTCACCCACGCCATAAGGTCACGTTCTACTCTTTGCTATGCTGTGTTTGTGGTTTATTGCTTGATTTACAAATGTTGATGTCGAAATTGCTGTGTAGGTAGCGAGTTTGGTTTACAGCGCTCGGGCGTAGCTCTGCTAGAGTAACCGCGCGAGCAGTTAGCTGTTCAACCAACAGCGCTGGAGCTGCAGCGCTTGGTCCTCCACCATGTTTGTGAGTTTAGTTTTTTTTTTTTTTTTTTTTTTTTTTTAAATGTTGATGTTGAAAATTATGATGTGCAGGTGACGAGGTGTGTTTACAGCGCTCGGGAGTAGCCTGTCAGAGTTAACCGCGCTGAGCAGTTAGCGTGTTCAACCAAACAGCGCTGGAGCTGCAGCGCTGGTCCTCCAACCACGAGTGATTTTTTTTTAAGCTCACTTTTGAGAACTATGGGATGAATTTGTGCTTAAATTAGAGGATTGATTGCTCTAATTTATTCAATTTGTAGTCATAAGGATGTTAAGTTGGTGACAATTTATATTTGCTCTTGTTTTTATCAAACATGTATGTTTTTGGCAAATGATGGAAGTTTTATGCAGTGCAGGAGGATTTGGAACGCTGCATTTGTAGCGCTGTCAAAACTGTCGCGCTACGTGCGTAGCGTGATTAGTGTTGCCACATTGCTGTCATAGCGTGGTAAACCTTGTCACGCTGCCACGTCAGCGCGACTAAAACTGAAACGCTACTTTATTTCTTATTATTTCCCAAAACGAATTTAAGGAAGTTGCCTAGTGACCCTCTTGGTTAAATATAAGAACGGACAATTATACATTCATCAACAAAATCCCTTACAAAAGTTTTCTTTGTTAGAGAGAAAAGAGGGAGGTAAAGAATGTCTCAAAATTTCATTCATGAGTTAAACCGTTGGATTTCTTCTTTGTCTGTAGAGGAACGCCTTGAATTCAATGCTTATCATCTGGATGCTTTGTTTTCTTTGAGGCAAGCTCGTATCAATTGGGATTTCCTTCATGCCGCCATTAATTTTTGGGATCCTTAATTCCATGTTTTCACCTTTGCCAACAATGAATTGACCCCCTTTCCGGAAGAATTTAGCGCGATTGTTGGTTTTCCAGTGGAAGCTCTTCCGGCTGTACCTAACCTTCAACAAGGGTTTGGTAAGGACTTTCAGAGACTACTTGGACTAACTAAGTTCGAGACCAAGGAAATTCTCAATGGCCTTTTTTCCGGGAAGCTCTTCCGGCTGTACCTAACCCTTCAACAAGGGTTTGGTAAGGACTTTCAGAGACTACTTGGACTAACTAAGTTCGAGACCAAGGAAATTCTCAATGGCCAACACTGTGATCTTTTGAAATTATTGCAAGATTTCCTCTCCTTCAGCAACTTACAATACAAAGGTACAAAAGACGTGCTTTATGCTTATGTTTGCTACAGGATATTTATTGTTAATGATGGAGGAAATATGAAATGCTTCACTAATTCCATTGTTGAGCAAATCGAAGGTGATCGTACTCCTATGCCTATGGTGATTGGTGACCATTATAGCCATTGGACGCATGAAAAGCGAATCCATCATTGCACTTTTCGGGAACCCTTTATTCTTCAGGTAATATTCTAACCTTGGGCTAAAATTTATTAAAATAGATGAATTATTATGAATTATGAAAGGAAAGAAGATTTTTCGTAGTTGGAATCACA
>PYUH01000285.1:934721-1056665 GCA_016808085.1 Suaeda aralocaspica
CACAGCGTGGCTAATTCTGTGACGCTACGAGTGTAGCGCAATAGGATCTGTCGCGCTGACACTGTAGCGCTGTTTGTTTTGCAGCGCTCAACCGTTAGCGTAGTAGAGTTTCCAGCGCTCTTGTTTATCTTCCATTTAATGTCTATTTTTTGTAATTTCAAAACCATAATTATTCAATGCTATGTAACAATCTTGGATTGTCATTTATTTCTTATTTAATTAATGCAGATTTGGCTTAGTGAGCGCCTTAAGACCATCGAACAACCCCTTAATGCCATGAAATACAACCTCAAATCATTTACTATGAGGAGGAATTTGTTCCCAAGGAAAACTCTAGCAGAGGGATTCATTATGTCTCATGGAGGTCTTTCAATTAGATGGGTCATTCCATGGGGTTTATCAAGGAGATGGTTGGAAGTCATAGTAACACCATTGTGCGACCTTCTTGGTTTGACGAAAATTACTTATTTCTTTCCGACCCGTATTTTGAGGCAATATGGTATGAAACAAAGTATTCCTAGCCTTAACACTTACCCCCCAACTTGCTTGGAACTTCGGGGCCCTGCCATTACCGCATGGACAAAGTATTGGGCCAATCGTCCACGATGGGCTTTTCCGAGGATTGGTTGTTCTACTCAACTATCACAAAGTTACAAGGATTGGATGCTTGCTAAGACTAAAGAGGAGAGGGATAAGGCCCGGGGCCTTGAAGTTACTGAGAGGTCTAAAGGCCCACAGGTCTATAGGGCTCCAAAAAATAGGATTGCAATGGGAGAGGGAAAGAATGAGACTTCTTTAAAGAGAAAGAATGAAGCTGGATCTGTTTTTGATAGGCTAGGTCCAAGAAATAAGAAAAATGCTCCTTCCTTACTTGGGGTGGAAATTGGACAACCCAAGTTAAGTGAAAAGACCCAAAAAACTATAGAAGGTAAGGGGAAAAGAAAGATAGTATGGACTCGTAAAGAGAGCAAGTTCAAACCTATGGAGGAGCAATTTGATGGAGGTTTCTCAAAAGAAGTGAATAATGAAGAAAAGCTCAAAGATGATCCTAATGGGATGGAGGAAGATCCGGAAGTAGATGAAGACCCAAAGCATGCTCGTAAGGAAAAGGAAGAGTAGTGTTTGACTTTATTTATTTTATCATTTTCAATAAAGTGCATGTGCACTACTAGCGTAGGCTTTAAAGTAGTCCCTTTTGTTTTGATGATTTCAATTATGCAACTCTTAAAACATTAATGAAGGACAATATTATTTTTTTATTTTTCATGCAAACAAAATTTAGTTATTTACATTAGAAATTATTGATAATTCATCCAATAAAAACTAATTATGTATTTAAATGGGCCGAACTTAGAATAAATTGCCTACGTATCCAAAAGGAATCAGGCCGTGGGTAGTTCTAATTATTATATATATTTTATCGAAAAGACTTGAATGAGCCTTTTATCAAACCTTTGTGGGTCCTTAAAATCATGTGAAACCTTTAAATGAGGTCTTTCATAGTTTAATAGTTTAGTCAAACATAGATATTCACTGAAACTATTGAAATGTAACATGCATTCAGCGCAGTTGAAATTCTAACGCTGGGGTTGTAGCGCTACAGAACAAATAACGCTGCACGGTGCAGCGTGGTTACAATTGCCACGCTGACATGGCAGCGCGGTTAGAACTGTTACGCTGCAAGGTCAGCGCGGTTGAATTTTCAGCGCTGCCCCTTTCTTATTTATTTAATTACTTTTATTATATATAGCTTTTGGTTTTGTATAGAATGGGTTACGATGCTTTTCCTTTTCTCGATTTGCCTAATGTACATAATAATATGAGCCAAATTGGGCCCATATGTTGTAGGACTTAGTGTGAGTCCATGATTGTCTTGCAATTTTAAGCGTAAAACTTCTTTAATTGGTCCAAATTAATTAATTGAGTAAATTCAGCCCCATCTATGTCAATATTTTTACCGCACCGCCTGATAGGATTTTCTTAACAATATACGGCCCCGTCCAATTGGGTCGGAATTTCCCTCTTGGATCGGTGGGTGGGGCTCGTACCTCTTTTAGAACTAAATCTCCTTCATTAATGTTTCTTGGCTTAACTCTTTTATTAAAATGTTTTGCAATCCGTCTTTGATATATTTGTACGTGATGCAAAGCTTTTAATCTTCGTTCATCTAAGAGAATAAGTTCTTCATACCTTGCCCGAACCCATTCAGCTTCAGGTATTTCACTTTCTAGGACTATGCGAAGAGAGGGTATTTCGAACTCAACGGGTTAAACTGCTTCCATACCATACACTAAGGAGTAAGGGGTGGCTCCTGTGGACGTTCGTATGGAAGTTCGATATCCCCATAGAGCAAAGTGAAGTTTATGAGGCCAATCTTTATAATGTTCGGCCATCTTTTTTATGATGACAACAACATTTTTGTTTGCAGCCTCTACTGCTCCATTCGTTTGGGGTCTATAAGGGGAAGAGTGCCTATGTTGTACTTTGTATCGTTGTAAGAGATCAATTACTTCTCCTTTAAAATGAGATCCATTGTCACTAATGAGTTCATGTGGGACTCCATAACGACAAAAGATGTTTTGTTCAATGAACTTGGCCACATGTCTAGCGATTATTTTGATATATGAGGCTGCCTCAACCCACTTTGTGAAGTAGTCAACGGCGACCAAAACGAACGTATGTCCTCCAACACCACTGGGCGTTATTTTCCCGACTATATCAATACCCCAGGTGGAGAATGGCCACGGTGAAGTATAATTGTATAGCTCTACAGGAGGTAAATGTTGTAAGTTAGCAAATATCTGGCATTTAGGACATGTTTTTACATAGTTGCAGCAATCATCTTCCATTGTTGTCCAGTAATATCCTAAGCGTGTTATCTTTTTTGCTAACATCTTACCATTTATGTGGGGACCGCAGACACCATTATGGGTGTCTTCCATAAGTCGCTTGGCTCGTGTTTTGTCAACACATAGCAAATTGAGCCCCTTTGAGGTTCTTTTATACAATCTACCCTGAATTTCGATATATTGAGAAGATAATAATCTTATTGCCCTTTGAGTTCGAAGGCTTGAATTCCGTGGGAATTCTCCTTTTATTTTGTAATTGAGGACATCTTGATACCACGGAACTTCGTTCTCATTATCAGGGGCATCTTCAATAGCGTTACAATAGGCAGGTTCTTGCCTCCTTTCAACGCTTAAAGTTATCGATGCTAGGTTATGTGGGATATTTATCATTGATGATAATTTAGCAAGGGCGTCGGCGAATTGGTTATCATCCCGAGGGAGGTATTGGTATTGGATGTCATCAAAGTTTTCAGTTATGATGTCTAAGTGTGTTTGATAGAGTGCTAGGCTAGCACTTCTTACTTTCCACTTTCCAGACACATGATTTATGATGAGTGATGAGTCTCCAAATACTCTTAGTCTTTTAATACCTAGACCTACTGCTGCCTCTAATCCAACAATGCATGCCTCGTATTCAGCTGCATTATTAGTGACTTCGAAGTCTAATTTGACTGATATTGGAACATGTGCACCATCTGGACTAACTAGAAGAACCCCTACTCCGCACCCCTTTTGGTTAGAAGCGCCGTCAAAGTAGAGGGCCCAACTATCGTCTTCAGTCATTAAGAGGTCTTCATCTGGGAAGTTATATGCTTCCGTCTTTTCCTCGTTAGGAGGGAACTCAGCCAAGAAATCTGACACTGCTCGTCCTTTAATTGTTTTTGAAGGGATAAATTGAAGGTCAAATTCGGCCAACATAACAAGCCACTTCGAGAGGCGACCATTTAGTGCTGGCTTGTCAAAAAGGTATTTTAATGGGTCCAAATGGGACACAACATGGACAGAATAGGAAAGCAAGTAATGTCTAAGCTTTTTAGATGCCCATACCAAGGCCAAGCAAGTTTTCTCCAACTGTGAATATCGAGTTTCATACTGGATGAACTTTTTACTTAAGTAATATATGGCCTTTTCTTCTCCATTTATTTCTTGCGCGAGCATGGCTCCGGCAGCAGTTTCAGTGATAGTTAAATATAGTGTTAGAGGGACTCCAGGTATTGGTGGTACAAGTATCGGAGGCTTGAGAAGATATTCTTTTATTTTTTCTAAAGCCTCTTGACATTTGTCATCCCATTCCACCTTTTCTTCCTTCTTCAATTTCTTGAAGATGGGCTCACAAACCATAGTTAATTTTGATATGAATCGACTAATATATTGGAGCCTACCTAAGAATCCTCGGATTTGTTTTTCATTTTTAGGGGAAGGCATGTCTAGTATAGCTTTGATTTTAGATGGATCAATTTCTATACCCCGCGTGCTAACTACGTATCCAAGCAACTTTCCAGATGTTACTCCGAAGGCGCATTTTTGCGGATTCAGCCTCATATTATATTTTCTTAGTCTAGTAAAGAATTTCCTTAGGGCAGGAATGTGCCCTTGTCGGTCTTTTGATTTTACAATCATGTCATCTACATAGACCTCTACTTCCTTATGCATCATATCATGAAGCAACGTAGTAGCAGTCCTTTGATAGGTTGCTCCAGCGTTTTTAAGTCCAAAAGGCATTACTTTGTAACAGAAAGTTCCCCATTCTGTAATGAATGTGGTTTTTTCCATGTCTTCCGCAGCCATTTGTACTTGGTTGTAACCTGCATAGCCATCCATGAACGAAAGGAGTTCATGGTTAGCCGTGTTGTCTACGAGGAGATCAATGTGTGGTAGTGGAAAATCGTCTTTAGGACTAGCTTTGTTTAAGTCCCGAAAATCTACACACATTCTCACACGTCCGTCCTTTTTCGGAACTGGAACAACATTAGCTACCCATTCTGGGTATTTTGAAACGCGTATGAAACCAGCATCTAATTGTTTGATAATTTCCTCTTTGATTTTGAGGGCAACGTCAGGCTTCATACGCCTTAACTTTTGTTTGACGGGTTTAATTGTTGGATTGAGCGGAATTTTGTGTTCCGCAATTTCACGATCTATGCCAGGCATATCTTTGTAGGACCAAGCAAAAACATCGTTAAATTCTTTGAGCGTGTTTATTAAGTCTGTGCGCTCTTGTAAATTAAGAGTTAAGCCAATTTTTAGTTCTTTCATATCTTGTTCATTACCGATATTTATGGATTCAGTTTCTTCTATTACAGGCGTGCGATTTTCAAATTCTTCCATGAACTTTATTATCTCAACTGGTTCATCATTAGTTGATTTTTCAGATGAATTAATTATTGCAAGACAATTATAAGGGGAGTGGGGAGGAGAGCGTGGATAAGCAACAGTTGCATAATTATTGAAATCATCAAGGAGTACATCAAAGAGGGACTCAATTCCCTTAGAGCTTAAATCTAAATTAGGAACGGGAGGAATCGAAGGAGCAGACACAGCTAGATTTCCTATGACACTAATATGATCTTTGGATTCGGACTCAAAATCAGACTCAAACTCAGACTCAGACTCAGAATCTTCGAAAATTTGTCCCTCCCCGGTTGAGATAGTAATTTTGGCTCCTTTAGTGTTGATCCACTTCAAGGTCTTTCTCCATCCGCGCTCGACGTTCTCTGAATGGGAAATGAGTAAAGCGGGGTTGAACTTTTCATCTTGCATAGCCTTCTGAATTACTGCAGCTTCGTCTCTCAATGGGTTCCGTTCCAGTCCAAATAACAGACCAAGGGCCCATTTGTCTAAACACTCTGGTTTGGTGTATTTAGTGGGAAGAGAGTATTGTGCTCTCTCTTCTAGAAAGTAGCAATTATGAAATATTTCAAATCCAGGAATTTGTTTCCCGTTTTGAACCAAGGGTTCAGGGAAGCCATAATAGGGGTAATTATCCCATTCCTTTATAAACTGCCCGTTTAGAGTGAGCTGGTAGGAAGGGACAGAGGTAGTAATTCCCCTTTTGGCGTTGGCTTTTCGAGTTACTTCTTCAACCATGTATCTTTTTAATTCCTCTTCTGTCGGTTCATACCCCAAACCGAAGAGGTTAGGTGTGGCTTTGACTTTAGGGAGATGAGTGATCTCCCTTCCTCCTTTTGCTCCTAAAGGCATGCCAGGAAAATAACCATTTTTTAACATAATGGCGTTCACTATTACACTAGCATTGGGATCAAGTTGTAAGTCTTCTGATTCAAGGAGATCGATTTCTTCAGGCACAAATCCCCACAAATCTTCCACATCTTGATCATGGGATATTTTTAGCAGGGATTGATCCTCCATGGTTACTCTGATTAGAGAAGCATTAATGGTTATAGGCACGCCTTCATGTATGAGCTTGACCTTTTGATGGAGCGATGAAGGCACCGCACCAAGCATGTGGAGCCATGGGCGTCCTAGAAGCAAATTGAAGGATGATTTTACATCAATGACATGAAATTCAACTTTCTTCCTTATTCCACCGGTGGACATATCAAGAGTTATGACTCCTAAGACCTCTCGTCTCGTGTTATCATAAGCTCTTACTCCTTGCAGTGATGGGGAAAATGCTTCTTTTTCTATGCCAAGATGCTTGGTAGTTCTTAATGGGCAGACATTGACTGCAGACCCATTATCGACTAATGCCAAGGGGACGTTTTTATTCAATATCCCAGCAGTTAGGTAAAGGGCCCTGTTATGAGTAGTACCTTTCGGAGGGAGATCCTCTTTAGAAAATTCAATCATTTTCTTTGGTCCAGTTGACAAGAGACTTACTAAATTTTCAAGGGTAGTGTGAGGAGAAACATTTAATGCATTAAGTCCGTTCAGTATAGCTACCCTATGATCTCGAGAAGAAGCTAATAATTGCCAAATGGTTACGTCGGCTTTAGTCTTTTGCATTTGCTTAATGAGAGGATTATCATTGCTCTCACTAGAATTTTGGGCTTGTGATGAGCCAGTATTTGTTTGGACTGGAATTGAGTCTTTGTTGACTTGGACCTGAGATGGGCCTTTGTCATTATCAGGTTGATAAGCTCGTCCGGAACGAGTAAGATGCTGAACATTAGACACAACTTCTGTAGGATCTTGATACCAATCATTTTTTATAATTTCTGGATTAAGCCCGAGAGTTGTGTTGGCACTGAGGTTGGTGATATAAGTATCCTCAACATTATCGTCCCATATGCCACATACATGATCGTGTAAGCCTAATACTTCCTCCATTGCATTATCATTATTGGAAGTGATAAATTTAGAAGGATCAAAATTATCGCTAACACAATCAATGGCTAGAATAGATGATCCATCGAAAGGATTGGTGATATTATTCGGCTTCGGAGGTAAAGGTAAACGCCCGTCTTCAACCATGTCTTGAATGACATGTTTGAGGACCCAACATTGTTCAGTATCATGCCCTTTTCCTCTATGGTATTTGCACCATGAATTAGCATTCCATTTTGGGCTTCTCTTGTCCTCTGGTGGGTCAGGAGTTGGCCCAATTGGATGTAAAGCATTTTGGCTTTGAAGTCTGTCAAGAGCTTGAGAATAAGTCATGCTGATAGGAGTGAATCTTCTATCTCGAGGCCATCTCTTTATTTTTGATGGACTTGGACGAGAAGCTTCTAAAGCATTGACTTCATTATTTTTGGAAGATTCACCCTTTTTATAGGTGTAGTTCCCCTTATAAGCCTGGGGCTTCGACTGTTTTTTCAATAAATCGTTCTCAATTTTGATCCCGACATCATACACTCGTTTGAAAGAGTCGATGCCTTGATATTTGAGATGTACTTGATAAGGCTCGGACAGGTTGTCTACAAACCTTTCTACTAATTCAACATCGGATGGTTTTTGGACCAAGTGGGTCATCTTTTCCCTATAACGAGTGAAGAAGGTAGTGAACCCTTCATCAGCTCCTTGTTTTAACACTTCGAGTTCTCGGAGTGTGACTTGGAATTCCATGTTATCTTTGTATTGATCAATGAATTCCTTAGTAACAGTATCCCAGTTTGAAACCCGATCTGTGCTAAGAGAGTAGAACCAATTCTGTGGAATGGGTTCTAAAGAAAGAGGGAAGATCACTGGATAGAATACAGGATCAACCTTTTTGATGGTCATGGACCCAATAAAGCTCTTAAGGTGATTGACTGGATTACCAGTCACCTTGAACTTTGGAGGAGTAGAAGGATCGAACTTCTCAGGGAGAACAACCTCTGTGTTAGGGATGTTGGCAGCCTCAAATTGATATGATTTGCCACCCATTGAAGAACGATGAATGAGATTTTCAATCTCTTTCTTTTTCCTCCTTTCCTCCTCTTGCCTTTTGGCTTCCATTTCAGCAAAATTTTCTTTTCAGCAGCAAGTTCAGCTTCAATTTCAGCAAGGCGTATTTTTTCTACTTCTCGTTCAGCCTCCATCTTATTAAGACGCATCATGAGAGCATTCAATGTAGCATTCATATTTTCTTCTTCACTCATACTTGGACTTGGAGAGGACGGAACGGAACTTGAGGAACAAATTGGAGAATTTAGAGTAATGAACCCGAAATCTTCACAAATATCCTCTAAGGAATTTGAGATGAATGATGATTGTTCGTCACTACCTAACCTTTGTAAACGTTGATCTGGATCGCGACACCAAGCAGTTGAACCAGCCCTTTACGAAAAAATTTCAAGCCATTCAGAAAAGTATTTATTTCCATTTTTCGAAAAAAAAAAAAAAGAAATAATTAAGTAGTGTTAACAATGATTAATTTAATACTGAGAGCGTCTGTAAGCTAAGCTAAAGACGACTAAACCCTAATTAATGACATTCTAATTTAAAGAATATAATTAATAAAGGTTTTTTGGCCTTTTTTAGTTTAACTCAAACAAAACCAGTATTAAGTTAATTATTGTTAATGCTCATGAGGATTAAAAGATCATAGGCGAACATTTTTTTCGTCCTGTTTTTTTTGTTTTAAAAGAATTTCATTCATTAAGGAAAATGAGATTGTTAGCTCCACCTAGAATTCGAAAGTACACTAATTAAATTCTACAAAAAACAATTGAATTAGTAAATCCTCGAAATATTAAATTATGTCAATAATCTTAACAAATAAATGTTTGAAATGATTGATACAATTTAAATTTCTTGGTGAATAATGGAAGTATCATGTTAGTCTTTAGTAAATTTCCAAAAGATTCGAATTATATTAAAAATCTCAAAAGGTTAAAGTATTTTTGAAATCGTTAATATTATTTGAATTTTCTAATAAATGTAAAGTGTATAAGTTAGTTTCTATTTAATCAAAGATTCTATTAATCAAATCCTAAGAAGATCAAGGATTTGATTAATAATATCTTTTGCAATATTTTATTAACTAAATCAAATATATTAGTCCATAAAAATCTTCCAAGCAATCAAATGATATCAAAGAATATAATTTAAAATTATGGAAAATATTTTACGTAATCAATTAATTTAGGTAGCTAATAATATATTGTGATTAAAATTGATTTGAAAACCTCAGAAAATCTACATATGTACAAAATATAAAAAGCAAAACAAGCAACTTTATAAAACAAAAAGGAAGCAAATAAATACCAAATAATGCAGTCAAACTACGTTCAGTCAAAAGGGTCCTACATCTAAGGAGTCTGCTCCAACACTTTGCGGTGTGATAACCGTTAGATATGGAGTGTCTCCTCTCCAAGTACCATGGGCAACTTGGAATCGATGTAGTTGGGATAAGGTTGCGTTTTGCTCGGTTGCTTAGAGACCATGGGCCCCACCAAGTCAACGGTTCCTTCCCGAAATGTAATGTTATTATGGTGATCCTAAGGCATGTTTCAAACACATGGAAGCCAAGTGTTTGTCACATGTATGCAATATGTCTAAAAAAATGCAATTTGCTCTAAATATAATAAGTGTATGATTAAGAGAAAATTTTCAAGTCTCAACCTCTTTTCGTCCCCAGTGAAGTCGCCACTGTAGGGGCCCCAGATTTTAGGGTCCCAAATTTTTTGGTCACCTTTCCCAAGCCGTCCATAGGTCGAGTTAGACATAAAAAATTGGCTTAAGGAAAGGTGAAATGGACTTTTTTAGAAGTATTTTGCAAAAAAATAGGAACGCAGGAATTTCAGTTGCGCTAGCGTGATAGCGTGACAGAGTTTGTCACGCTGACTGTGCAGCGCTACAAAGCTTGTCACGCTGCAGGTGCAGCGCGACAGACTTTGTGACGCNTACTTTGTGACGTTGCGACGTTAGCGTGACAAAGTCTGTCGCGCTACGCTATTTTTGTGTTTTTTTTTGAGTGAGATAATAGTATACGAATACGGACGATGCTAGTAAGAAGTTGCCAATGAGTTTTAGGAACTAAACTCATAAATCATGTATTTAGATTCGATACCAATGGGACTCGAATAAGGGACGTTTGTCTAAATTGCACGGAAATCCTCTCCGATCCCATGGGGATGACTCCAAGTTGTGGTCGAGCGAACCAAAGATTGGACTCGTTGGTGAAGGTACTAACATGACGGAGTGCGTCAGGTTAGTCCATAGGCGGCCATTACTAGTTTCCTCTTAACCATACAGAAATTACATTTAGAATCACACAAAAATATCAATTACAAAATTCACAAAAAAAAAGCATTAAATTGTTAGTGAATCACAAAAAAAACTAATTAAGTTAACTCAAACCGTTATTAAAATCAATTTAAGGAGCCTAACATGATTAGATTTGTCCGAAAGAATTATCTTGATTAAGCGTTGCAAACAATCAATTTTAAGTCCTTTAACAATAATAACGCGATAAAGTAGTAAATAAATAGTGAAACAACAACTTAAAAGTCCATAAACATGATTTTTAGGGCTCTCAGAAAACGTACCACTTCTCCTTTAAAGATTGTCTTCGTCGAGTATTAATTTGGGCGGAGTTTCGAATTATTGTTTCGATATTATTAAAATTTGTAGCCACTTTTTAGTAAAATAAATAGCAAATAAAATAATAAATAATTATAAAAAAAAAGTTGTTAAAAGCAATACTCGGATTATTTAAGTATGAGGAAGAAAGTGAGTTAAAAAATGTGTTGAGAAACGAAGGAAATGAGGGTTTTTATAACAGCGTGGGAACCCTAATCGCGCTGGGTTGCTAGCGTGGTACGCCGTATCACGCTGGCCCAGTAGCGCAGGGAACCCTACAACGCTACTAGGGTAGCGCTGTTAGCTTAGTCACGCTGACAGCTCAGCGTGACTAAATTAACCGCACTACGTTTGTGAAACATCTTTTTTTTATTTATTTATTATTATTATTATTATTATTATTATTATTTTTTATTTAAAATAGTAAAAGATGCATTTGGATAAAAAGGTCCGTGAAATAAGAATGAGATTTATTTTTAAGCCCAAGTATACTCGATTATCCAATCTTCTAGAGAAATGAGTTTTTTAATCATCATAGAGTCCTGCCGCGGGACAGGGGACTAAATTAGGTGTCTGCACTTGTCAAAAGGTGAAATTTGAGCATAAGAGACCACAAGGAGAGGTACAACCACTTGAGCTATCAGGATGGAAATGGGACTACATATCAATGGACTTTGTGACTTATTTGCCAAAGTCGAGGAATTAAAATGATACCATATGGGTTGTGGTGGATAGGCTTACTAAGTCAGCGGTGTTTATACATATGAAAGGGACTTGAAAAATGGAAAAACTTGAAAAGGCTTACATAAAACATGTTGCGAGGCTACATGGAGTTCCAAAGGATATCGTGTCAGATAAGGATTCTAGGTTTCTTTCGAAATTATGGAAAAGTGTCCAGGAGAACTTTGGTACAACGTTGAAAATGAGTACAACTTTCCATCCAGCAACTGATGGACAAACAGAGAGTTTCCAAAAATATTTTGAAAAGTTTCCAAAAATAGAATTTTTAAGAGTTTCCTAATTTATTTTAAGGCAAGGGCATAAAAGTAATTTCCACTATTTAGGATAATTATGCGCTTTCACCAAATCCTACTTTGGGGCATATAAATACCCTTTAAAACCCAATTTTCAGATTTCATTTTGCAAAATAGTGATTTAGGATTCCTAAATTTAGAGAGAGAAAGAAAAGAGAGAGAGAGAGAGAGAGAGAGAGAAAAGTCCGAAAAAAAAGAAAAAAAAATAATTTTGGAAATCGGTTGTGGCGAGGAAAGAAAAAAAGTTGTTGATTTCCGTCGGAGCCACCGTGCGCTTGCTGGAGCCCCACCGGACCGTTGTCCCTACCGCCACCCGTGGTCGTCGGCCACCGCGAGCCTCCTCGCTCCTCCCCTTGGTTTCGGTATTTTTTGAATCTATTACAAAAAAAAAAAAAATTCTTCTTCTTTCATTTTGATTTACTTTTGCAAATTCATGCTTATATTTATGATTAATCATGTTTTATAAGTTTCAATCATGTCTAATGAAGTTATGATCTGTTTAAAAACATGAATAAATTTGTTGTTCATGAAATTTTAGATTAGGGTTTATAAAATAATAAAATTCTTGATTTTTATGAGTTTTAATGATTTGAACTTCAATATTATAATCATGAATTTTTGTTGAGTGGATTTATGATGATTTTATGAAGTTTAGATTGATTTAAGGGCTTTAAACATAAAATAAATTGCTGTCCAAATTTTTTAGTTAGGAAATTCAATAGAATAAATATTATGAACATGTTTTGGCTTATGAAAATTCTAAAGCATAGATTGGTTTTATAATGATGTAAGTAGATTGTAAAAGAGTTTTTTCATGAATTTATGATGATTTTATGAGTTTCCTATGATTTTAAAGTTAATTAATAAATATGAAAATTTTATAAAAGCAAGTTAAAATAAGTTTTAAGTGTTCATATTATGCTAGTTGTAGGGGCCCCGGATTTTAGGGTCCCAAATTTTTTTTGTCGCCTTTCCCAAACCGTCCATAGGTCAAGTTAGACCTAAAAAATTGGCTTAAGGAAAGGTGAAATGGACTTTTTTAGCAGTATTTTGCAAAAAAAAAAAGGAGCGCAGGAATTTCAGTCGCGCTAGCGTGGTAGCGTGACAGAGTTTGTCACGCTGACTGTGCAGCACTACAAAGTTTGTCACGCTGCAGGTGTAGCGCGGCAAGCTTTGTGACGCTGCGACGTTAGCGTGACAAAGTTTGTCGTGCTACGCTATTTTGGTGTTTTTTTTTGTTTTTTTAATTATCTTTTTTCGAGTGAGATAATAATATACGAATACGGACGATGCTAGTAAGGAGTCGCCAATGAGTTTTAGGAATCAAACTCATAAACCGTGTATTTAGGTTGATTACGAATGGGATACGAATACGGGACGATAATCTAAATTGCATGAATAACCCTTTCGATCCCATGGGGATGATTCCAAGTTATGATCTTACGAACCAAAGGTTCGATTCGGGGGTGAAGGTACTTATATGGTGGAGTGCATCATATTAGCCCGTAGGCGGCCATTACTAGTTTTCTCTCAATTATACACAAGTTATATAAAGAACCACAAAATAATAATTTACAACCTAACACAAAATTACTATTATTAAGGTGAAATCACATAAAACCTAATAATTTAGTCAAATCGTCGTTAAGATTAATTCAAGGTTCCTAGCATGATACAATTTGTCCAAAAATTATCTTAGTTTAATGTGATAAATTAATTCAAATTAAGCCCTTTAACAAAAACAAATGATTAAAGCGGTAAATGATTCAGAAAACCAACAACAACAAATCCACAAGTTTGATTTTTAGGGCTCTCAGGAAACGTACCACTTCCCGTATGAAGATTGGAGTCGTCGAGTGTTAATTTGGGCACAGTCGAATTATTGTTTCAATATTATCAAAATTTGTAGCAACTTTTTTAAAATAAATAGCAAATAAATAATAAATAATTATTATAAAAAATAAGGTTGTTTAAAAGCAATAATCGGATTATTTAAGTATGAGGGAGAGAATAAGTAATTTTTTTTTTGAGAAATAAAGGAAATGAAGGTTTTTATAACAGCGTGGGAACCCTAATCGCGCTGGGCTGCTAGCGCGGTACGCCGAATCGCGCTGGCCCAGTAGCGCAGGAAACCCTACAACGCTACTAGGGTAGCGCTGCTAACTTAGTCACGCTGAGCTGTCAGCGTGACTAAATTAAGCGCGCTACGTTTTNGGTTTTTTTTTCTTTTTTTATTTAAAGTAATAAAAGAGGCATTGGGATAAAAGGTCCGTTAAATAAAAATGGAAATTTTATAATATCCGAGATTTATTTTTATGCCCAAGTATACTCGATTATCCAATCTTCTAGAGAAATGAGTTTTTTAATCATCATAAAGTCCTGCCGCGGGACAGGGGGACTAAATTAGGTGTCTACACTCGTATCATCACATATTAATTCTATAATGTTACATATGATTTTTAGTACGTTTCATGAAGTTTAAAAGTGATTTTAAGCATGTACAACATGTTGTCCAGATTTTTTAAAGTGAGTAATTAGGATTTTAAAGTATGTAATTAGTATGAATTGATCATATAAATTAAGTAATACATTGTATGATTGGTTTGTGTTGTTTTTGAGGTTTTCAAGGAGTTTTGATTATTTTAAATTGCTGCCCACTTTTCTAAAGTGACATAAAATTTATTTTGAGGTTTTATAAAGTATAAATAAGTCCCGAAATCCAAGTCTTGCAATAGAAAATTAAAATGAAGTATGGAATTGAATAGAGACTATAGAAGGAATGTTTTGGACAAGTTTCCAATATAGAAGTTAATTTAGAGTTGTTTTAGAACTTAGTCAACAAGGTTTTAGTTTGGTTTTCGTTTTCTTTTTGTAGGAGACTTCGAATTAGTCAACTTTTAGAAGTTGTGGCGGAGCACCACTATTTCACAAGGTACGTAAGTATTAAAGACAAACATAAGGATTAGAATTCATGCTTGGATGATCCATTATGTTATGATATATTGTTATGCTTGTTTTAATTATGAATCGATGTGCATGACAAGTTTTATTAGAAGCATGATTTTATATTATTTTGACATTCCATGTTGATTAGAAATTTAAATCTTATAAGATTGAATTGGAATGTTATGATCAGTTTAATTTGGTCAATAGCTTATTTATAAAGAAAGGAAGTTATTTTAAAGTTGGTTAGTTACTTAATCAACAAGAAAGGTAGTTGTGAACTTTTATTCACATCATTAAAAGTAGTCAATGAGTAATTATTTTGAACATGTTGCCACTCACAGTTTAATGTGTGGTCAAGGAGAAAGTAAGTAGTTAGCCACTCATAGTGTGGTAAAGGATGTTCAGATTAATTAAGGGACACACATGAGATTATTTTTGAATCACCTTAAATTGGAGATAATTAATATGGCTTGCTTGATTTGATGTATGATTTATGTAATGTTGTATGTGAGTCATAACATTGTTAAACCGGTTAATCACGTAAAGTGTAAGAGGATTTACATCAAAAACTCTTGGAACGTATATACCTTGAGTATGAACAAAGGGGGGAGTCGTAAGGGACAGAGATCTATGACTTCTAATTGGAGTACAAGACGTTGTACTCTTTTGTATTTTTAATGCGCTGGAATTCCGTCACTTTATGTGACATAGGTAATACCTTCTTGGAGTTGCCCCCAAGTTGGTGCCCAATAGGGCGATTTTAAAGGAAAGGTAACACGTTCGATGCATTATCCAAAAGTTAAATATAATAATTCATTTGTTGAGTCTATGCACAGGTGAAAAATCATCAAAGGTAAGTTGTGTGTATGTTTAGTTCATGTTGTTTTGTTGCATAGTCTTTACTAGTTATGTACTCAGCTTTGCTGACTGTTTGTTTTGTGTGCATGGCTTTGTCTTGGACTTGGCCTTGCAATGACCCACTTGTTGGTGAGTTGTTGTCTAGAATAAGAAAATCTACAGGTAAAAGTGGGCATAAGACATTTCATGCGGGGCTGGAGTGAGAGCGCTTGCTACGTAGTTTTGTAGTTTTAATTTTATTTTTTTATGAAGTACTAACCTTTATTTGGAGGTTGTTTAATTTTTAAAGTTTCTATTTTTGGTTTTCAAGGGCCATTAAAATGGTTCCAATGTGAAATAAAGTTTTAAGTTGGTTTTTATATTGGATGATGGTTTGAATTTGGTTTTGAGATTTGTTTTAAAGTTTAGTTTTAAATTGGTTTTGGTTTTAAAACATCCGTTGTAGTACTTTGATAAATGCCTTAGCCGTTATCACGGTGGCGGTAATACTTTGGTTTTTCCATTATTAGGATTTTTAATAATTATAATTCTTTGGTATTTATAGTATGTTTTTCGGAAAAATATAACATAGAAAGTTAGGGAATTCCAGGGTGTTACAAAATAAGTGGCAGTGATCCATAAGGAACTTTTAAGAAACTAAGCAATAAGAACCCTTATGAGAATAAAATAATAAATGAATCAATTCTTTTTTTTTTTTTTGAAATGACGCCTAAGTAGAGTAAAACCAACGGAATTTTTTGTGTTATGTGCTTTATTTTATTTGAATGGTTGTGTAAACAATCAAAACTAAGTGAATCATTTGATCTAATAAAATGGGAATTTCTTTTGTGAGACTAATTAGGATGTGATTTTATTTTATGACAAATGCTTGTGCTGTTTAAACTTAAAGTTAGACATAGTTTAATATAAAGGTCTTTTCCCTCTACAGGAGAAATAGGATGGTTGAACGTAACAACAATCAGTTGAATGATGTAGTGAGGTAATTAGCTACTGTAGCTTAATAGTTAGCTGCTAGAGGAAATGGTAAGGGAGGTGACCCTGTTGGGGAACTTTTCAAGAAAATTACTCAAAGTAAGCCTCCTACATACCAATGAGAACCCAATCAAACTGTGTTAGAGGGATGGCTGAGAGAGTTTAACAAGCTGTTTGGGGCAGTTGAGTGTCAAGAGGAGTTTAAGGTAAACCATGCAGTTTACTATATGAGAGGAGAAGCAGAACTTTGTTGGTCACGGAATGAAGTTGTGATTAGGGCTTTGCCAGGGTTCAATTGGGCTGTGTTTCAGTAGCAGATCCGCAATAAGTTCCATCCTATGTTCCTTCAAAAGCAGAAAGCTGATGAGTTTGTGGTGCTTAAGATGGGGAGTATGTCAGTTACTGAGTGTTACTCGAAGTTTATAGAGTTGTCTAGGTTTGCTATGGAGGTTGTAGCAACGGAGAAGCTAAAGGTTAGTCGTTTTGAAAGGGGGTTGCCCATAGACATTCAATTGCAGCTAGCCGGGCAAGTCTTTGAGTCTTTGAATGAGCTGTATGCTAGGGCTGCACATCTGTATGGCTTAGACCAAAAGAAGGAGATGCTAAAAGAAGGTGAGACGAGGGAGAAAAGAAATTTAACCAACAAGGGAGTCATGGTGTATTTAAGAAGCCTCGTTTCAACAATAACTTTCAGGGAAACTTTAGGAAGCCTACTAATGGAAATGAGAATAGGGCTCAGATGGCTAATCAAGGAGGTCGGGTGTACTTCTGCAAGAAATGTCCTAATAATCACCCTGCCAAGGACTGTGCGGGGAACCTAGTGACTTGTCGTTTGTGTAATAAGCTTGGACACCGTGAGTATGAGTGCTTCTCTAAGAACAAGGGAAAGGAAGGACAAGGGTCTCAATTCAAAGGTAATTCAACTAGAGGTCAGCATAATGGTTTCCAAGGAAACATGGGAGGAAAGGCAATGCAACAAGACAGGAATAGGAATGGAAGTGGAAATTGAGGAAGTCAGACTAAGGCCTCGAATAATGGAAAGCTAAATGTGATGGCTCGAAGTGAAGCGGATGCTAGTAAGGATGTGATTATTAGTACATTCTCTATTCGCTCTCTTCCTGTTAAAGTTTTGTTTTATTCTGGTGCAACATATTCTCTTGTATCCACCAAGATTTTGGAAAAGTTAATGCCTGTTTTGGGAAAAGTAGATACAATAGATATGTCGATAGTGTTACCATCAGGACAAGAGGTACAATGTTGAAGGAGATTTTAGGATATTTTGATTGAAATTGAGGGAGTGGAGTTTAAGGCTAACCTAATCGAGTTTGATTTGGGTGACTTGGAAGTGATTCTGGGGATGGACTGGTTGAGTGAGCATAAGACTGAGATTTTGTATGAGCCACAGTAGATCTCATCGATAGTTAATAAGGGCAAGAAAGTGAGCTATTGGAGGGCAGGAAGGTCAAAACACACCAAAATAGTGACAGTATTGAGGTTTTTATTCACAGGTTTTCTAATTTATCTTTGTAGTGTGAGGGATGTAGATCATGTTAAGTCTTCTAAGCCCGAGGACATTGACACAGTGAGAGATTTCCTGGACGTGTTTCCGGAGGAGATTCCGGGGATGTCTCCAAAGCGAAATATCGACTTTACCATAGCCTTGGTTCCAGGAACAATACCTATTTCCAAAGCACCATATAGGGTAGCACCTGTGGAGATGAGTGAGTCAACGGAGCAGTTACATGATTTGTTGAAGAAAGTTTACATTAGGCCTAGTGCTTAACCTTGGGGAGCACCAGTGCTGTTTGTGAAGAAGAAAGACGGGAGTTTGAGGTTGTGTATTGACTATAGGAAGTTGAATAAGGTGATGATCAAGAACAAGTATCCTTTATTGAGGATTGATGACTGGTTCAATAGGTTGAAAGGAGCTACTGTGTTTTCAAAGATCAATTTGAGGTCAGGATACCACCAATTGAGAATTGCTAATGAGGATATACCAAAAACGGCGTTTCGTACGAGGTATGGGCATTATGAGTTCACTGTCATGCCTATTGGGTTAACGATTGCTCCAGCAATTTTCATGAATTTAATGAATAGAACCTTTCAACGGTTCTTGGATCAGTTTGTGGTAGTTTTTATTCATGACATTTTGGTGTACTCCAAGAGTAAAGAGGAGCATGTGGAACATTTGATGACAATTTTGATGACACTAAAGGAGAATAAGTTATATGCTAAGTTCTCGAAATGTGAATTTTTGTTGGATAAAGTTGTATTTTTGGGACATTTTGTGTCAAAAGAGGGATTTGAAGTTGATCCAGCCAAGATTGAAGTAGTAAAAGAGTGGCCTACACCTAAAAATGTGACGGATGTAGGAAGTTTCTTGGGATTAGCCGGGTATTATAGGAGATTTGTGAATGACTTTTCGAGGATCGATAAGCCGATGACGTAGTTAATGAAGAAGAACTGTAAGTTTATTTGGAGTGATAAGTGTGAAGAGGCATTTCAGGCCTTAAAGGAGCGTTTGACTACGGCTTAAGTGCTGACTTTTCCAGATAGGAGTGGTTTTTATGATGTGTATAATGATGCTTCTAAAAATGATTTGGAATTTGTTTTAATGCAAAAATAGAAAAGTGATTGCATATGCTTCAAGACAATTAAAGCCATACGAAGCAAATAATCCCACCCACGATCTCGAGCTAGCAGCGATCGTGTTTGCTTAAAAGATATGGAGGCATTACTTGTATGGAGTAAAATGTGGAATCTATACGGACGAAAAAAGTTTAAAGTACTTTTTAAATAAAAAGGATTTGAACATGAGACAAAGGAGATGGCTTAAATTGATAAAGGGTTATGATTTAGATATCCAATACCATGATGGGAAGGCCAATGTGGTAGTAGATGCTCTAAGTCGTAAGACGAGACATGGAGTGAATTCTCTAGTGGTCGCTAACAAGCTTTATAGAGACATGGAGAGAATGAATTTGGAGATAGTGAAAGAGGGAGAGTTGGAAGCAATACTTTGTAATCTTAGTATCCACCCAACAGTGTTTGAGGAGATTAAGGAGAACCAGGATGGAGAAGTGAAATTGGATAGAATAAAGGAGAAATTGAAGGCAGGAAAGGCTATGGACTTCAAAATCCATGAAAATGGAATCTTGAGGCATAAAGGAAGGTGGTGTGTACCACAGAAATGTGAAGATTTGAAACGGAGAATTATGGAGGAAGGTCAAAATACACCGTATTCAGTTCATCCTGGAGGCGATAAACTGTAAAAGGATTTGAAAAAAGGTGTATTGGTGGCCTAGAATGAAAATAGAAGTGTCTGAATTCGTGAGAACATGTCTTACTTGTCAAAAAGTGAAATATGAGCAGAAAAGGCCACAAGGAGTTCAACCACACGAAATACCAGGATGGAAGTGGGATTGCATATATAAGTGGATTTTGTAACCTGCTTGCCAAAGTCGAGGAATCAAAATGATACCATATGGGTTGTGGTGGATAGGCTTACTGAATCAACAGTGTTTATATCAATAAAGGAGACTTCGAGGATGGAACAACACGGAAAGGCTTACATAGAGCATGTTGTAAGGCTACATGGAGTTCCAAAGGATGTTGTGTTAGATAGAGATTCAAGGTTTCTTTCGACATTCTAGAAAAGTGTCTAGGAGAACTTCGGTACAACGTTGAAAAAGAGTACAACTTTCCATCCAGCAACTGATGGACAAATAGAAAGAACCATACAGACTTTGGAGAACATGCTGAGAGCTTGTATAATGGATTTTCAAGGGAATTGGGAAGATTATTTGGATTTGATTGAGTTCTTATACAACAATAGCTACCATGCAAGTATTGGCATGACACCTTTTGAAGCCCTGTATGGAAGAAAGTGCAAAAGTCCCTTATGTTGGAGTGACATAAGTGAGACAATGATTTTAGGACCTCAATTGATTGAAGAAACTACCAATAAGGTAAGAGTGATACAAGCAAAGATTCAAGCAGCACAAGATAGACAGAAGTCTTATGTAGACAAAAAACGCCAAGAAGTTGTGTTTGAAGTGGGAGATACGGTGCTACTTATAGTATCACTGATGAAAGGGGTAATGAGGTTCGGAAAGAAGGGAAAATTGAGCCCAAAATACATCGGACCTTATGAGATCTTGCAAAGAATTGGGAAGGTTTCCTATAAGCTAGCTTTACCAATTGAGTTGAGCAGTGTTCACAATGTCTTTCATGTGTCTCAACTAATAAAGTATGTGCCGGATGAGTCACATGTGTTACAACCTGAAACAATAGAGTTAGACCAAAGTTTAACCTATGAAGAGAAGCCAATTAAGATCCTTGATAGTAAGGTCAGGGATACTCGTAAGAAAAGTGTTAAAATAGTGAAGGTGTTATGGCCTGGTCTAACCAAGACACCGAAGAAGCAACGTGGGAAGCTCAGGATATGATGAGATAAAAGTATCCAGAGTTATTTCAGGTTAGTAGAGTTACGGGGACGTAACTCGATTCTTAAGGGGATAGAGTGCTATATAATTTCGCGCATTTTACCTTAAAAATTTGCAAGTCTTATGTTTTTAGTAAAGTTTTATGTTTATTTACTAAAAGTTGTCAAGGAAAGCTTAAGTTAAATGTCTAAAGTTTACAACAACACATGATAAAAATGAAAAGTTTTAGAGTAAACGTAGTCTCTATTCAAGTTCCATACAATAATTTACATAAAGTTCCGGGACGAAACTTCTTTTAAGGGGGGTAGACTGTAATACCCCATATTTTTGTGTATTTTAAGGAGTTAATTTCGTATTTTATACATATATTTTTAGTATTTTTATTGATAAATTAAGTTCAATAAAAACATAAAGAAAGAAAATTTATATAATTTTTAATCAGAGTAATTATTTTATGTTTATAAATCATATTTCATGCCACTTTAAGTTTTATTAAATATTTTGAAAAGTCTCTAAAAATAGAATTTTTAGAGTTTTCTAAATTGTTTTTAAAATAAGGGCACAAAAGTAATTTCAAATATTAAGGGTATATAGGTAATTACACCTATAAATACCCCTTAAAACCCTAAAATTCAGATTTATTTTTGCAGTATAGAGATTTAAGATTTCAAAAAAAAAGAGAGAAAAAAAATTTTCCAAAAAAAAAAATACCGGTAAAAGAAATTGCAACTGCGTTTTTTTTTTCTTCCTCCCGCTGTTGTTGATCCGCCAGTCCGTCGCTGCTGCCGCCGTGGCCACCCTGCGCTGCCACCCTCTTCCTCCCCTCTGTGGTATTTTTCAGATCTCTTATATAAAAAAAAAAAGATTTTCTTTCTCTTTTCTTTTTAATTCAATCTTGCAAAATTCATGTTTATAATTATGTTTAATCATGTTTTATGAAGTTATGATTATATTTAACATATGAATGTACAACGTTGATCATGAAATTTTAAATTAGGGTTTATGAAATTATGAAATTCATGGTTTTATGGTTTTTAATGAATTTAAACTTCAATATTATGATCATGAATTGTTGTTGTATGAAATTGTTATGATTTTATGAAGTTTAGATTGATTTTAAAGGGTTTTAAAGTTGGTTATTATTGTTGTCGAATTTTTATAATCATGAAAACTAAGAGTAAAAATATTATAAACAAGTTAAACTTCATGAAAAGTTATTTTAAAGTATAGATTAGATGTATAATGATGATAATATTTTGCAAAAGAGCTTTATGCCTGATTTATAATTTTATGATGAGTTTTTAAGGAATTTTGAATGAATTAATAAAACCGTAAATTTTTATTATCACGTGTTCATGACTTAATAAAAATAGTAACACGTGAAGTAAGTAGTTATAATTATTTTTAATGCGTCTAAATATTGTATGATGATCCTACGACATGACTAAAGGGTTTTATGATCAAAATGTAATATTTAGAGGGGTTTTAAAGTGTTTTTAGGAAAATTTTCAAAGCTGCCATTTTGGAAAATTATCAAAAATCAAGTATTTTTCAACAGAAAAATTAACATACAGTATGGAATTGAATAGAGACCATATAAGGAACGTTTTGGACAAGTTTCCAACATAAAAAGTTAGTTTAGAGTTGTTGTAGAAGTTAGTCAACGAGGTTTTAATTTAGTTTCGTTTTTCTCTATGTAGGAGACTTCGAGTTAGTTGATTTCTAGAAGTTGTGGCGGATCACCACTACAATACAAGGTATGTAAGTACTAAAGGCAAGAATAATAGTAGAAATCATGATTAATTGATGATCTTATGTGTTATGAATGTGAACATGAATTGTTGTTTGGTTGATTTACATGAGAAGTATGCTAGTATGAAAGTACGATTCTTATATATAGTTAACATTCCACATCTATAGTATTATATATTTATCATTGGTAATTGGGATGTTAAATTTATTTTTAAAGTTGGCCAATAGTTTAACGAAGAAGAAAGAAATTAGTTAGTTAAGCTGATTAGTTATTTAATCAACAAGAAAGGTAGTTTGTGAATTTTTATTCACACGTAGTAGGTACCCGACCTTCCGGGTAGTGTATTTTATTACCCAAGACCTACCCGAAAATTTCGGGTACCCGAAATAATCACATCGGGTAAGCGGGTACCCGCAACTTCATCTTTTTTTTTTTCACTTAAGATATAAATAAAGCATAATTGTATAAAGGTCTTGAACCTTTCCCATGCTTCATATAATGTCTCATCCGTCTCCTGGTTGAAATTTGTGATCTTGCTTCGAAGGGTTGCAGTTCGCTCTAGAGAGTAATACTTCCTTTGAAATGCAAGAGCCAATTCATCCCAACTGTTGATGTTGTCCATACTGAGATTATTCAACCAAGTATGAGCTTTGTCTTTTTATGATAACGGGAACATCATTCATATAATGTAGTCCTGAGAAACCCCATGTTGCTTGATTGTACCACAATACTGGAGGAAATTATTGAGATGTAAATTCGGATCCTCCATAAATGCTCCTGCACTGATTCCTTTCCACCATATTCACCACAGCTGGCTTCAATTCAAAATTAGGAGCCTCAGTATCACGAAACCCACAATCACCTTTTATTGTTGCAGAACTGAGTTGGGAATAATCTTTCAATGATTTTGCTTGCGGCGGCAGCGGGTGCGCATCATACTGTGGTATATTGTTCTCGTTGAACTGTGATTCTGCCATCTATTCCTTATCAAAATTAACAGAGATAATCATATCAGCAAAAAGTTGTGACATGTCAGATAGTATCCGTTTAGAAAGAATAACTCTCCGCAATCTCCACTTCCTTCTACGATTGCGCTTATGCAATGATTGTTCTGGTTCAGGATTAATCCAAACCGACATGAAAACCTAGTACTTGCACATAAACTGAAAATGCAGATAAACGTAAGAACTGTCTCAAAGATTAATTAGTTCCTTAAGACGAAAGGAAAATAATAAAAATAGACAAGATAACTCAATTAGAAGAAAATAAACAATTGTCTCCCCGGCAACGGCGCCAAAATTTTAAAGGGACAGTCGTATACCTATTAAAAATAACCTACAACTCCAACTAATGTAGATAGGGAAGTAGGGATCGAATCCACAGGGAAGCAATGAAATTCTACTAACACTAAAAAGCTATTTTGCTGTAAAGGGCCTTTGAATTAGTTATGACTAACAAACTTATTACTACTACGACAAAAATTTAACAGGAAAGTATAAAAATAACTATGCCTAGGACATCGTTTCACCATAAATTAATCAATGAACTGAATAACAATTAATTAACAAATTAATGACTTTCGGAATTAAGGCACACTAATTCTCGTGAATCTAGACTCCTTTAAAATTCCTCTAATGGCTCTCGCTCACTTAGACTCGTTTTTCCTATTATCCCTGTGATCTAATTGTGGTAATTTTACCTCTCAGCATCGATTTCGACAATATCAAACTAACAATGAAACCTGGTCAGAATTTAATAGAAACCAATATAAACTGATAATAGGATTTCATGAATAACATAAATCAAATTAATCAACCATCAAACAGAGCATTGAAATTAATTCATGGGTCCCCTAGCCCTAGAAAAGGATCGGAACTACTCACACATATTAAAAATTATGAAAAACAAATCAATACTAAAAACTAAAACTAACAACATAATTAAACAAATTAACAAACTAATTAATATGAACTAAGCAAATTAATAAAATAAATTCTAGGGCACGAAAACTAAATCTAAAACAATTAACTAAAACTAAAACTAATACTAAAAACATAAACCAAATCAAAAGCATAAATTTAGAAAATAAAGTAAATAGAAATAAAAAAGAATTGAATTAAAACCTGAGATTATATTGAATGAATGATTGAAGGATTCTACAACTTAGAGAGAGAAAACTAGAGTTTAGGGCTTAGAAAAATATGCTAAAAGGACGTACATTAGCCTAAGAACAAAATCTATTTATAATTAAGCCAGAAAAAGGCCAAAAATAGCCTCAGAACGGCCTGCCCAGGTGACCCGAGCAAAACGTTATCCACCCGGGCACAATGCTCTTTCACTTTGTTCTTGCTCGTTTGCTTCTAATTCCTTCTCTAATGCTTCATAAAATCTTCCAAGGCCTCCCAAATCATCTCCAACTCATTAATAACTCTCCAAATGCTTCAAATAACATGGAATATGATGGTAAATCATCAAAACCTGCAAAATATCAAAGAGAACACAAAAAGCACTCGAAACGGCAAAAGTTAGTAGAAACTGCTCAAAAGAGCCACTTTAGAGCTAAAAATCACACGGGATCAAGGGTAAAACATATATAAATATGAACTTATCAGTTAGCATTGCAAAGTTTGTCGCGCTATGCTATTTTTTTTTTCAATTCTTTTATTTTTTTTTTGAGTTATGAATTATGCTAATATGGAGTAGGCAATGAAATTTAGGAATCAAACTCATAAGCCTTGTATTGTAGATTAGTTACGAATGGAGCACGAATACGGGACGATAATCTAAACTGCACGAATAGCCCTTTCGATCCCATTGGGATTACTCCCAGTGTGGTTTTGTGAACAAAACATTGAATTCGGGGGCGAAGGTACTAACATGGCGGCATGCGCTGTGTTAGCCCGTAGGCGGCCATTATTAGTTTCTCTCAATTATATTCAAGTCATATAAAGCACCACAAAATAATTTACAACCTAATTCAAAGGAAATACTACTTTTAACGTGAAATCGTACAAGATTATTAAATTAGCTACATCGTTATTAAGATTAATTCACGGTTCCTAGAATGATATATTTTGTCCAAAAATTATCTTATTTTAACATGATAATTTAATTAAAATAAAGTCTTTTAACAAAATATTGTGAGAAAGAAAAATAAATAATGAATACAAAAAACCATAAATGATAAAAGTTTAATTTGAGACTCTTAGAAAACTTACATTTCTCGCTTGATTATTGTTTTCTTCGAGTATTAAATAGGTTTCAGTTTTCTTTTAATTTATAATGATAATAAGTCAATCCACGTAATTATTTAAAAATAAAAAAATAATTTGAGAATGGAGAAAAGTTTAAGTATATAGAGAAAAGGTTGGTTTTGGAAGAGTTAGAATGTGAAAAAAGTGAAGAGATTGCTTTAGAGAAGAAAATAGGAGTATTAAAAACAGCGCAATGCTGGAAACTTTGTCACGCTGACCTGCCAGTGTGACAAAAGTTGTCACGCTAAGCAAGTAGCACTGGCTTGCTTGTCACGCAGCTACGTTAACATGATTTGCTGAGTTGCGTTATGTTGAAACTCTTTTTAAAAATAAAAAATAAAAAGTTAAATATTCGGCTAATATAAAAGTCCGTTAATGTAAAAGAGATTTGATTAATATTTTGAATTTTATAAAATATCAAAACTTAGTCTAATCATACTCAATTGTCCAATAATCTAGAGAAGTGGGTTTTATTGCTCATCATGGAGTCTTTCCACAGGACCGGGGACTAAATTAGGTGCCTATAGTACATGTTGCTTTCTCTTTATTCTATACTTCTAGTCGCCATAGAAATGGGATGTTGTAAGGCCATGTACACAAAACATGTAATGAAAAAAGACTATGCAACACACTAACGTGAACAATCCTAGACAACAACATAAAATAAAACACATAGTCTTACCTTTATCACAACCATGTTCTTATAACAATCACTCACTTTACTTTAGATTATTTAATTTTTAACTTTGGATTTCGTATCGAACAGGTTTCTTCCTATAACAATCATCCAAAGGGCAACTCCAAGAAGGTATTACCTATGTCACATGAAATGACGGAATTCAGTGCAATAATAATAAATAAGAAGTACAACTTCTTGTACCCCGATTAGAAGTTATAAAAAAAGGTCTTACAACTCCCCCCCATTGTCATACTCAATGAATATACGTTCCAAAATTCTTGGTGTGAATCCTCTTTTACTTTACGTGATTATCAATTTAGTTACTTGTTATGATTCACAAGCAATATCATACAAACATAACAACATAGCACAACTAAACATGAATCACCATATTAATTAATAATCCTTAATTAGTGACCATATTATTAGTTAAACTTTCTTTCTTATTACCCTTTCTTATCCACACATAGACTATGACTGGATTTCTTACCTTTCTTGTCCACACATTAAATAGTGAGTGGATAATTATTTGCTCATTTAATCCTTTGCTATTAACATGTGAATAAAAATTCACTAGCACTTTACTTTTAGCTCATGTTGCCAAACAACATATCTTTCGGACATTACAATAGCTATGGAAAGTACACATAGCAGTCATAACATAAGCTCAACATGTCATCGTGTATTATCAACAACTGATCATAAAATAGAGCATCAAACATATATCTCAAACAACATAAAGCTTCTAACGTGAAAAGTTTGCATTATAAACTACTTGTAACATGATTAAAGCTTATTAAATGCCTTTTGTACTTACGTACCTTGTATAATAGTGATGACCCGCTACTACGACTAAAAATTGCTTCATACGAAACTTCCTACAAAACATAAAAGTGAACTAATAAAAAAACCTCCTTTAACTAAATGTTATACCAACACTAAATCACTTCTAAGTGCTTAAAAATCAACCAAAAATACCTTTAAACCACCTCTAATCAATTTCATACATTACCCACTAATTTTCTTTTCAAAAACCTTTACTTTTCATGACTTAATCAAAATTATAGCAATATTATATTGCTTAAAAACACTTTATGAAACCTCTAAAATTCATGAATTGAGCATAAAACACCATAACTACATCCTAGGATCATCATATGATAGTTTTATGCATTAAAAGTCTTTTTACATAATAATCTATAACATGAACATAATTTTACAACTAAAACCTTTCATGCCTTAATTTAATAATTTTCCAGCAATAATAAATCACAAAAAATCTCTTAAAACCATTCTAAACTTTATAATTTGATCATAAACCATCATAACAACAACTTATAGTCATCATACATCAATTTAGAGCATTAAAATCATAAAACTGAATAATATCATGCACTTTAAAAAATCCTAAAAATAAATCTATGAACAACTTAATAAAACATGATCATAAATACTAAAATCATGCATAAACAAATGAAAATTTTATAGTGGTCAAGTTTAAATATGACTACCACAATCAATTTTACACAATTGATCTTGATTGGTTAATTAGTGCCATATGGTACATTGCTATTTTGACCTTTTAATTTCCTTATTTAATTTTAATTCTATTTTTTTTATTTCCCTAATATACGATCAATTTGTTCTTATTTTAGTATAAAGAAAATTTAATTTAGGAAATAAAATATAATTTTAATATTAAAGTTAATTAGATCGTAGCTAAAATAAATTTAATACTGAAGTTTGTGGAAAGTTATGTTTTATAAACTTAAATAAATAGATCGTCATTAAAGTTTTCATAGTTAATCATCGTATATATTTACAACCATTAGCAAATGATGAGTCGTAGTTAAAGTTTTTAGTGGTAATTACCTAATAAATATATGGACATTACTACGTCATCAAATGATCTTCTATGCGTTGAGTTTTGCATATATGCCGGTTGTGAATACATATTGTTTAAAAAATACATATACATGATTGAGCAATGTTAATTGCAAATATTTCATGCCTTTTCATGAATATTCCATAATTTCTACACACTGAAATAAGATCAGGCTACGTTTTAAATGGACATTCACTTGAATTTATGGTCACCATTAAAAAATCCAAAGGTCATAGCTAAGAAAATCAAGTCTTTGCTGATTTATATAATACGTGTGGGGGTAATCATTGATAAATATAATGGCCATTACCTATATAGTGGACATGTTGAAAACCGGAATTTCATCTTCAGGAAATGGAACAAAGATGACAACTGGCATCTATGACAAAAGACGAAAACCGAAAAAAAGGTGGTCCAGGGAAGGTAGGCAACAATAGGAACGCCGCTGGCCAGAACGCCAACATCTTGAACACGGATGATGGTAATTACATCATAATAAAATGGAGGATAAAAAAAATCATAAATATTTTTAATAATGTACACTTTTTTGTAAAAATGAAAATAATTAGAATTTTTAGAAATTATTTTCCTATAATAAATTTCATAACTACAAATTCAAAATATTATTAAAGGTAATTAAGAAATATAAAAATGGTAACTATTTGGTCAAAACTGATTTGATGACATGGATTCAATCAACCAATAGAAAACATCCCTCACTAAAAAAATATGGTAGTCTAATTTAACTTGACCATCATAAAAAGATCAACCATAAACAAAATAATGAGACTTGCTTTTAATTAAAGATTTAAATTAAACTTGCTTTTTTTTAATACCGAAAAACCAAAGAGGAAGAAGGGGGAGGGCCGATGGTGGGCCGCCGAATGCTATTGGCGGTGGCTGGTGGGTCTACCAATGGTCGCCTAGTGGCCTGCAGGTGAGGGAAGGCCGACGAATGGGGGACCGGTAGGGTTTAGGTTTGCTTTTTTTTTTTTTTTCTTTTTTTTTTTTCTCTCTCTCTTAGTCTCTCTTTACTTGAAACTCAAGAAAAATTCTTAAAAGGGTAAAAATTCTGATTTTATGTTGAAAAGGGGTATTTATAGGACCAAAATCATATTTTATGAAATTATCAAAATGACCATAATCATGAAAATTACTTTTGTACCCTTGTTTGAAGAAAATTAAGGAAACCTTCATAAAACCCGATTTGTAAACTTTAGCAACCCTTCAATAAATATTAAAATGTTATGAAACGCTTTATAAATGTAATAGCTCTTCAAAATAAATAATTTGCCTCATTAATTAATTACATTCTTTTGATTAATTAAGAAAACCTTTATTCCTTCATTAAAAATACTAAAAATATGGGGTATTATAGCATGGGTACCCTTGTTTCAAAAATGCACCATAAGCCCTTAAATGTTTAACTAAATTAACGAGGTACCCCTCAAATTGCTAAATTTTGTTTAATTACGTTCAAATTTAAAAGTAAATTGGATTTGTTATGGAAAGAGAGTTTTAGAGGAGAGTATTAGCAGATAATAGATTCGTATTCATATTAATGAATCATAAGGGTGTACATACATATATATAGACATGGGAAACAATTCGGGTTTCCTTAGAGAATAATAATAAACCTAGTATCTAGAATATCCTAGAATAATCATAGGGGTATAATGGGCATCCACTAAATACATATATTATATAACACTCCCCCTTGGATGACCATTATCGAATAAAATGCCTCGTTAAAACTTTACTAAGAAGAACCATGTGGGAACAAAAACCTAGTGAAGGAAAAAGAGTAAATCACTTTCGTAATACGCTTTAAGATGTTGCCTCATTAAAATCCTTACCTGGAAAACCCAATATGGGAAAACACCATGGTTAAGTGAAAAAGAGTGCAACGCTTATTTTCTCCCCCTGATAAATGCATAACTTGACATCTTTCAGAATAATGAATCCAACATCTTTGGTAGTAGCTTTGCACTTGAAGTAGAATAACATTCAACTCCTTGGTAGTTGATCCTTCTTGATTGGACTTCAATCTTCAACATGAGATATATTCATTTCTCCATACTCTTGAAAATAATACATAAGTTATGTTTATCATCACTTCATATTTGTCAAGTTGCCAACAATATTAAACTTATGTCTTCTTCTGGAAGTTTTATATAAAGTAGCTATTTATAATTACATATTGATCATAATTTATGGAAACTTGTGATATTATCAACACTATTGTCTAATCTTATGTAAATTAGTAATTACATTTAAGTAATTCTTTGTTTATGGCTCTTCTGGACCATAAAAGGATTATCCTAATAATATCAAAGTGCTCCAATGAACATAAAATTCTGATTATTTCTCACATGCTGAAACTTCAAGTTGAGTGTTGACAATCTAGTCATCAATACTATATCAGAGTTTTGTATTCTTAATTAAGAATCTAAGGGACATAATATTTAAATATGTCATATATAAATTCTTCTGGAACCTTTATACATAATTCATCACATGCTGTTAAAACGCCTTCAATTTATTACAAATATATCCTCATTGGAGTATAATTTTTGTCATGTAAGTCTTCATAATATTGTAAAAACAACTTAATACATTACCAAAATCTCACGTACATCACAATTATTGTATAGAATTAGTGCATGTAAATGATGAGATGTAAAATGCATACTAATAAGATATTGGACATAAACCATGTATATGATGAGTGACACATCTAACTGCTATGTACACATGTAATGAATAATGTGTTTATCTACGACTTACACATGCACATAAATGTAAGACTAAAAATTGCAAGACACTGTACAATGTTGATATACATGTTTTATGTTGTGTTTTTCCCTCATTTTCGGTTGATTCTTGTGCTAAATAGTTAAGTTTGTGGCTTCGTTTTGATTAAATATCGTCTTTCGATGTTAAGTTATGTTTTGGAACGGTTTTAGCATCTTTAGTTGACTTTTAGAACCTTTTACGGTTATTTTATACTTTTTCGGTTATTATGCATGGTTTTCGGTTTTGTTTATATGTTATAGGAGCGTAATAGAGAATTATGAAGTCATTGGAGGCTAAAACGAGTCAAAATGTACTTGCCTCGGGATGCGTGCCAAGTCACGAAAAGTCACGAGCGAGATTCGAAGAATCGAGCGAAGAAATAAGCAAGATCGTCAAAATGTTGCTCAACTTGGTTCATGCGGGCGCAACCCTTTAATCCCCATTTAACCTATGCGCCCGCAACATAGATCAGAAGTATCAGAACTCACTCAATATTCACCATGCGGGCGCAGGGAACAAATTGGATTTGACCTATACAGGTGCAGGTAGCACGGATTTTGATCCGTTCGGCTTTTCTTTGCGGTTTTTGCTCATGGGTTTTATTTTAATAACACCTAAATACTATATATACTCTATGTAAAGGGGGCACGACTCTACCTAGTTTTTATTATATTTTTAGACCTAGGATTCCAAAATTACTTTTTCTCTCTAGAATTTTAGGAATAATTACTTTGTTCATGAATTCAAGCTTTCAATCAATGCAATTCAATCTTTATTTTGGTAATCTCTTTCCTTATGCTTTTTAATTCTTTTAGTTCTATGATTCTCTTTAATTTCTTAGTTTTTAGTCTAGAGTAATTAGTTTTGTTGTTTTTGTTCTTAATTTAGTTTTATTAGTAATTAATTTAGTTTTAATTAATTTCTTGTTCTTGATCATGTTGTTTAAATTCAAGTTTGCTTTTGTTCCCTTAATTATGAGTGAGTAGTCTTTTTTTTTTTTAGGGTTAGGGGATCTATGATCAGGACTTGAATTTAAATTATATTCTCTAATTAATTCTTGGCTTTTAATTGAATTCCTATTATTGATTTCTAGTGATTGCAAATAAATTGTGGCCAGATTTAGTTGTAAGTTAGGTTATTGTTGAAATCGAGGCCGAGAGGTAAGATTACCACAATTAGACCACTGAATAATAGGCAAAAACGAATTTATGCGAGCGAGAGCCGGTAAAGGAGTTTTGAGGGAGTCTAAGTTCGAGAGAATTAGNAAAGTCTAAGTTCGAGATAATTAGTGAGCCCTAGTTCAATGAATGCCAATGAATTGATTAGTGAGCGTTAATTGAGTTTGTTGATTGATCATAGTGAACCGATAGCCCTAGGTTTCCATTAATAGAGTTTAATCGTTATTTTCCCGTCATTTCCTTAGTTTCAATTCTTAGTCTTCTTAGTTCTAGAAACCATTTACCGAAATTTCCACCAAGGCTCATTAGACGCTTTAGGCTTTTTAGAGCTAGTAGGATTTAATAGCTTCCCTGAGGATTCGATCCCTACTTCCGTAGCTATATTAGTTAGTGTTGTTTGGTTTATTTTTGAGAGGTGTGCGACAGCCTGTTCAAGTGTGGGTTTCCAAAACCCATTGTTAGACTTCTGGTCCTTAATGATCATCATTATTCACCTTTTAGTTGAAATTCAAGTCCATGATAATCTTTGATCATTGTTAATATGTCGAGATAAAAGTGGACTTCTATTTTAGATGCCTATTGTCAAATCCACTATTTTTGCATATGCATATAATCCATCAGTTTTATCATATACCGGTATCACATTTTTCAAGATGTAATTTACATGCTATTTTACAATGATATCTGAATATATTTTCCATTGGTACCATTAGTCGATTATAACATCTAAGTTCTTATATCATAGACCATCTACTATAATTCAGATATCTATACCACTTCCAGAGCGTACATTATGGTATTAATATGCCGTTGCACTTTCAACAGTGTCAACTGCACTGTCTTGCCATATATTACATATTTTTAATTTGGAACCGATTGTAGAAGCTACACTTCTTGTGTAGTGCTTTAAGTATTATTGGCAAGATTTATCTCAATGTATATACATAATATGAACAAAATGTATCTTCAATGTTATGTAACATGAGACATAACTGAATACTAATTAAGCCATAGATTTACAACATATCTTGATAATATATAGAGAAAAGTTGGCAATAATATCTCAAGTAGTCATTATAGGGATCATCACTTTATAATATAGTAATTATGCCAACTTATCCCAATTCTTTTCCCCCTAAGTTGGTAAAATTTTCAAATATGGGGGCATCATTTTCTTAATCAAATTAGTGTATAATTCCATGTGCATTAATATTTCATTCAATAGAAGATTTTTTTAACAAATTTAATCGCTTAGAGGAGATATATTCAACAAACTATTTGTCTATTCTGAAAAACAATCAATGAAAATCATGTCTTCTCTAATTCATGATGTACATCACACATGTGTTTATAAGCCCCATCATAAATTGTTTTCTTCTAGAGATTAATAACAATGGGGAGACAGTTATTGTGCAGTTGTAGGTTTATTCTTGTGTGCTGACATATAACAGTCCCAATAAAAAATGATTGTTGTATAAACGTAATCATGACTTAGCTTATACGCATGTAGCTCCACTCAATAGTGATCTTTTGGATTGCTAATGACTGTGATAATGAGTTTTAACTTACTCAAAGTGTTAACATACAAGGTGATTTGGTAAGCCTTTAGTTACATAATATGGAACAACATATAAGCTATTTTAGTGAACTTCTAGTCGCTCATTACATATCTATATCCAAAATTGTTACAAATACCTTTTTTTTTCTTGAAATTTTCTTAAAAATCACAATCCAAATATAGCTCAATATCAATATTCGTTAATAATGTATTGCCACTCAAAACATTTCACATATCTAACATGAGAGAGCGTCAGCACATTATTTCATATCAAATTGAAAGTTCAGATTTCCACTATGAGTGATTATACATTGAACCTGAACGGCCTAATTTAATTATCACATCTAAATATTATTCTAAATTTTGGTCAGTTTTCAAACACTAGTGTTCACTTTTATTATACATACTTCATGCATAGCCGTGGACATTAATATGATGTGATATAAAAACACTAAAATGTGTTTCTTTTTATGCTTGTCAAGACAAATACTTTATCCAATAATCACTCATAATCTGCTAGAGCATTGATTGTTGTCATGATACATACTGTTTGTGTTGTACATTTTATACTCTCTTGGAGTATTCTTATAATCTCGGTACATATAAAGTTTACCACACTTATCTTTAGAACTTAATTGTCTACCATGCTTTTGGTGTGCTCTATATTCATTAGCAACTCAAATTGTCCTTCTAGGACATATATTTTAATTATAAGACATATGAGTGGTATATAATCAATGACATTCATTCATACTCATCATCATGATGATATCATTTAGTATATATAATTATCATGTGGCCACCTCTATTAAATAAATCATTGTATGTACCAAACTGACCATCAATATATTTTACAATTCATGGAATAAACACTATCTATCTCCCCTCTAATCCTTGCGTATGGGGGCATGAAATTAATCCAACAACATTTATATCTCATATAGCCATATACGATGTATCTCTTAAGCCATAAGTTCTTTTGACAATGCATGTATCAAGCAAATTGAGTTATAATTCTTATAAAACTCTTACAAGTTATTCTTGCCCAAATTTTCAATCTTAATATTGAAAATCTTCAAATATATGGGCATAACAGATACATTTTTAACTTAGTTGCTCACAATGTCATACTCGATTTCTTCATAAAACGTTTCCTTGCTAATAGAATATTATGTATGCATGTTTGTAGTCAATTCTTATGAATGTTTTATGAATTAGATTAAGGTAAAACGTATCTGTTATGCCAACAAGCTCATCATCTTATGCCAACATATATGCAATCACTTATAAGAAATGAGCAAGTCTATTTATTTATGCAGCATCAATACTCGTCCATGCACATAGTTCGTAGTCAAGAATGTCCACTAAAAGATAGTATATTAACTATTCAAAATCTTTGAATATTATTTTCACATGACATTGTGCACATAGAACATAGTTATTTTGTGGATGATGGAATATCCAAGAAATATCGTATTTTTCTAGGTCATGAAAATATCTTCATATTATTCTTGATGATCTCGGTCGTTAGTAAATTTACAGAACATCAATTTTATAGGTATGATATTCTTTAAATCGAAGGAACATATTTAATGATTACATATATATAATAAATCAATACTACACTTTAGCTTGCAATGTACTGATAGCACAACATATTATTATATTAAGTGTTTTCGGGAATTTTATATAGTATAGAGGGAGATGTGAGGACTCAAATACAATGCTACAACACAGAGCGATTTGCTTTAATATAGTCAAATATTTAATCACTAATTACAGTTTGATCAATCAATTAATATAAACCTAGAGATAGAAACTCTAATTGTAGAGAGAGAAATACTTAATTATCAAAATTTAATGCTGATATCAATCTGTCCCATGAAGCAGAATAAAGGGACCTATTTATAGGCTTCTCGAGAAGCGCACCATGCTTAAGGTGTTGACACGTGTCACATTCATGATCGTTGGACTGACTGTTAGGTTAACTTAGTGGGCTTGATAGTGATGGGATTTGTTCTGTTGTCCAAGGTGTCATTCCCTCCTCAGCTGACCTAATATTGCCACGTGTCACTCCCGTATTGGGCCACGTGTCACCCAATCATTGGGCCACGTATTGAGGTAAAATACTCCACAACATTTGCCCCTTCAAAAGGGGTGTCGAATTGGACCAGGACCCCATTTAAGCCCCTTTTGAACAAGCTCTCAAAGACTCCAATGGGCTAAGCCCATAGAGTAATTCAAAATTTTTGGGGGGAAAATGAGCAGCAACTTTTCACCTCCTTTTCACTTCCTATAAATACTCACCATCCTCCTTCACTTTCCCATTTTCACTTCATACATTTCCATTTCTAGAGAGAGAATTTACTGAGTTGAAGAGAGAGAAGCTATAGTGAACAAAGTCTTTAGAGAGAGAAGTGTGAAACACATCATTTTAGGCTTGCTAATTTTCTGAAACTTTTTCTTCAAGGCCTTTCTTCCGCTCGGCATCCCTACATCAGACCTTATTTCATCTACACAGGTACCGCTCTATCTATTCTTTTTCTTTACTTTTCTTTTTAGTACTTATGTCTTTTAATTCGACCACCGAGTCTAGTGCCTTGGATCAATCACTCACCTCCACTCCCATTGAGGCTTACGAACTGATTCCGTCCCCTGAAAGGTCAAACCCTTCCATGGAGACAGAGGAATCGTTCGTATACGGACCTTTACATACATTAGGATTTTGTATGATATCTCATTATGATAATACGCTGGCCTTTGTGACTGTACCTGTGCAGGGTACTACGATGACACGGACTAAGAAGACGGCCAGGGTGTCCGAAGGATTGGGCAGCTTCTGGGTACCTGCTCATGAGGTTTCAGATGCCGTATTAGTACAGGAGTACCATCCTTTACTAAATTCTATAGCTGCTCACCAGCTCTTGATAGACCCTCATCCGGCCCCCAAGAAGGAGGAGCCTGAAGCCTCATCTTCTTCAAGTGAAGAAGATGGTGGGGATGACGAGGGAGAATCCTCATCCAAGCCTGTCTATACACCCAGCAATTGCTTTTTAGAGAAGAGTTTTAGGGATCATTACAAGAGTGAGTTAGAGGTCTATAGGAGAGCTTGTGCCTTTAGACCCGGTTTCAAGATAAGGGTGCCCCCTGTAGGGGAATCCATCATCGTCCTCCCTGATAAGTCCGTCCCGGTATACGAGGCGGCTATTGACCTAGGGTTGTGATTTCCCCTACATCCTTTTATCATTACCTTCCTGGAGGAATACCGAGTTGCACTCAGGCAACTCACGGCCAACTCTTTGACGAACATTCTAGGCTATATTGCCACATGTGAGTTGAGGGGGATCCCCATGGACTTTGATGTCTTCTGCCACATGCATTAGATCACACGTATGGACGCAGATAGAGATGAATGGTACGTCATCTCTTCCAGGAAAAACTTCATGATGACCGCTTCGAAACCAAACAAATGAAAAAGGTGGAGACACCGCTTCTTCTATGTCGACATAAGCCAAGAGTGTCTGGCCGACTCTCTGAATGAGTGGATTGAGAACCCCTACCTGGCTGGTAGGAACCTTGACCTTCCCCCCATTCATCCAAAATCCGACTTCATCTTCGAACATAAACTTTTCGGTAATCGACAAGTTACTGTGAAAACAAGGGGAGTAAAGGACAAGAAAGTCTTTCTTCCAGCGGTATGGGTGCCAGACTTGTTTAGGAGCAATATCTTTCTGTCTGCGTGTGGCCTTTCTTTGAGCATACCTAGTGGTAGTTCGGATACCGTCAGTATTCTCATACTTACTGATTCTTGTTTGAGTTCACCATAATTAATCGATGTCTTCTTGTTGTCTGCAGAGGAAGCAATGAGCCAACTAACCCCGAGCCAGAAGGGAGAGAAGACTGGTGATGAGTACTCGGAGGAGCTTCACGAGCTAAAGAGCCAAGAATGGCGGGACCGTCGCAAGGAGACCGAGGTAACTTTTGTCTCACTTATATTTCTGAACACTTCCATGTTTTAAGTGTAGCTATTTGGAAGGCATGTAATTTGAAAATGAACCCTTGTCTTTTAACTCCTCTTCGGTATATAAATACCAGACAAGAAAATTTTAAATTGCTATTGCGTTTACCGTATTAGTCATATATAGACCGTAAGTTTACATTTTGAACTTTCATGCAGTCACCCTATTTGGCTTCTATAGGTCATAGGGATGATTATTGAAGTAAGCTCACAATCACTCTTTTCAGCTTATTCATGCCGAACTAGGTGTTCTGTGACGTAGTTTCACAATAGACCTGTTCGGCATGAACAGGCCGAACAGGTGTTTTGTGAGATAATTTCACAATAGACCTGCTCGGTATGAACAGGCCGAACAGGTGGGTTGTGATATGATTTATCCATAGACCTGTTCGGCATGAAAGGGCCGAACAGGTGTTTTGTGAGATGATTTCACAATAGACCTGTTCGGCATGAACAGGCCAAACAGGTGTTTTGTGAGAGTGTTTCACAATCACCTTGTTCGGCATGAATATGCCGAACAAATGTTTTGTGAGCTTTTTTCATAATCAACCTGTTTGGCATGAGCAGGCCGTACATGTGTTTGGTGAGATTGTATCACTATCAACCTGTTTGTTATGAACATGCCGGACAGGTTACTTGTGAGAGTGTTTCACAATCGACTTGTTCGGTCTGCTTAGGCCGAACAGGCGTTTTGTGAGACGACATCGAAATTACCTTGTTTGGCCTACATAGGCCGAACAGGGTGCAAGTGAACTACTTTCACTTTTGCCCCGTTTGGTATAGTTATGCCGAACAGGGTGCTTATGATAAACATTGAAACTTCCTCGATCAGGTTCAAAGATACCAAATTGAGTCTCTGTGTTAGATTTTAGATTTTTACTCATCTCTTGTATTTGTGCTCTTTTTAGGAGAGTGGTACCCTTTCCAAAGATACCAGGAAGGTGAGAAAAAAGAGGCAGGCTATTTTGACCTCTACCAAGAAGAGCAAGAAACCCCGTTAGAAGGACGCCGCAAAAGTGGAAGTGTCCACTACTGCTCCTCCAACCGAAGTAGTAATGTTGACCGGCGTCTCCCGGAAGGGGAAAGAGGGGGTTGCTGCTCCTTCCTCGGATGCTCTGGCCGATCTTAGTCAAGGGGTCAAAGAGGTCATCGCTTCATCTATGCAAGAACTGGCACAAAATCTCCATGCTCGTGTTGGTGGTAAGTTCTTTACTGACCGTGTGCAAGCTTTGTTTGCAAAGGCAAGTAGTGTTGGGTTACAAGGTCCTGATGGCTCTAAATCATTGCCTTTGGCTGTTGCAGAATCGGCGGAGACCGAAGGAGATGAAGGCGACTATCTCCGTCCTCTTCAAGGCATCCCTGGCCCCGAGAGGCCGAAGCTCATCAAGGAGATCATGAAGATCGTCCCCCCTGAATACCGAAGCTCTATTTAGAACTGCTATGAGGGGACGATTAATCCTATGCAGTATGCTCTCCTAGAGGTATGTTTACCCATTCATTTTCATCCTTTATCAGTATATATTTCTTGCATTCTTCTAACTGAATTGTTTAAGTGCAGGCTATCATTCGGCTAGATGCAGCCAAAGATTGGAAAGCCGGAACTGAGCGGGAGCTTAAGGGGGCTCGGGGAGAGGTAAAGACGGTGATTGATACCGCCATGTTTAACACTTGTAAACATGACGTAACCTCTCATGCTACCATGGATGCACAGGCGACCAGCATTGTCAACCACCAGGCTGAACTTGCTAAGGCAAAGGCGAGATGTAGGGAAGTGGAACTGGAGAGGGATGCTTTCATAAAGGAGAGGGATGAGGCCCTCTCCAATGCTGAACAATGGAAGGCATCGGCCGAAAAAGCCGATGACTTAGAAAAGGAGAATGCATCCCTCCTCAAAGAGAAAGAGGCGCTGAACCAAGCTGTTAAGGAGCACGAGTAGGCCGACCTGCTCATTCCAGTGAAGATTGCAGCCGGCGTCCAGGGGGCTGAAATTACTCAACAGAATTTGGTTCGGGTGGCGTGGGAAAAAGCTTTACCTGAAAACGCTTTCTCATGGTTCCAGCTCTACCTGGATTGGGCTCCCTTGAAGGTTGCTGCGGAAGCCGCTAGGTAGCCCGAGCCTTTCTTCCAGGAGCCTGAGGAGGATGATGATGAAGAAGAAGATGATGAAGAATGAACAAGCTCTTAGCATGTAGTCCAAAGTTTGTATGGTTCTCTCTATTTATCCATCGGTTGCTGGATGGAAAGCTGTACTCATTTTCAAAGTCGTGCCAAAGTTCTCCTGGACACTTTTCCAGAATTTCAAAAGAAACCTAGAATCCCTATCTGACAGGATATCCTTTGGAACTCCATGTAGCCTCACAACATGCTTTATGTAAGCCTTTGCAAGGTGTTCCATTCTCCAAGTCTCCTTCATTGGTATAAACACCGCTGACTTAGTGAGCCTATCCACCACAACCTATATGGTATCATTTTGATTCCTTGACTTTGGCAAGCAAGTTACAAAGTCCATTGATATGCAATCCTTTTCCATCCTGGTATTACAAGTGGTTGGACTTCTCCTTATGCTCTTTTATGCTCAAATTTCACTTTTTGACAAGTAAGACACTTGCTCACAAATTTAGCCACTTTTCTTTTCATCCTAGGCTACCAATACACATTCTTCAAATCCTTATACAGCATATCGCCTCTAGGATGCACTGAATACGGGGTATTATGACCTTCCTCCATGATTCTCTGTTTCAAATCTTCACATTTCAGTGGTACTTACCACCTTCCTTTATAACTTAAGCTCCCATCCTCATGGATCTTGATGTCCTTGGTTTTTCCTGCTTTCAATTTATCCTTTATTCTGTCCAATTTCATATCTGCCTCCTGGTTGTTAGTTCTTAATTTCCTCAAATACTATGGGTTGGATACTAAGATTACAAAGTAATCCTTCTAACTCTCCCTCCTTCACTATCTCCAAGTTCATTCTCTCCATATCCCTACATAGTTGATTAGCGACCACTAAAGCATTCACTCCATGCTTTGTCTTACGGCTTAAAGCATCCACTACCACATTGGCCTTTCCTTCATGGTATTGGATATCTAAATCGTAATCCTTGATCAACTCAAGCCTTATCCTCTGTCTCATGTTTAAATCTTTTTGAGTGAAAAAGTACTTTAAAATTTTGTGGCCCGTGTATATCCTACACTTTACTCCATACAAGTAATGCTTCCATATAATTAAGGCAAACCAATTGCTGCTAGTTCAAGATCCTGAGTAGGGTAGTTTACCTCGTATGGCTTCAATTGTCTTGAAGCATACGCAATCACCTTTCTATTCTGCATGAACACACATCCCAAACCTTTTTTAGAAGCATAACTATACACATCATAAAATTCACTTCTATCTCGCAAAGTCAGCATCGGAGCTGTAGTCGAACGCTCCTTTAAGGTCTAAAATGCCTCTTCACACTTATCATCCCACACAAACTTACAGTCTGTATTAATTAACGACGTCATTGGTTTAGCGACTCTCGAAAAGTCCTTTAAAAACCTCCTATAATACCCTGCGAACCCTAAATGTAACACCATAGAATTCCTAACTTTCTATTCTTGATTTTTCTAGAAAATATATTATAAATATTTAAGAAACATAATTATTAAAATCCTAATATTGATGAAAAACCAAAGTATTACTGCCACTGTGATAATGGCTAAGGCATTTGTCAAAGTACTATAACAGAAGTTTTTAAACCAAACCAATTTAAAACTTGAACTTTAAAACAATCTAAAAACTAAATTCAAACCAACATCCAAAATAGAAATCAGCTTAAAACTTTATTACACTTCGGAACCATCTTATGGCCCTTAAAACCAAAACTAAAAACTTTGCAAATAAACAACATCAAAATAGTAGTTAGAACACTCCATAAGTAATAAAATAAAAACTACAAAGACTGCACAGCAAGCACTCTCACTCCAGCCCAGTATGAAATGACTTATGCCCACTTGTACCTGTAGCTTTTCTTATTCTACAAAACTACTCGCCAACAAGTAGGTTATTGTAGGGCCAAGTCCAAGACAATGCCATTCGCCCAAAACAAACAGTCAGCAAAGCTGAGTACATAACTACTAAAGACTATGTAACAAGAACAACATATATTAAAATAAGACATGCATACATCTTAACGTTGACAATTCTACACGTGTGCATAGAATCAACGTAAACAAATCAATTATAATATTTCAACTTTGGATTTCGCATCGAACGGATTTCCCTATTGGGCACCAACTTGGGAGCAACTCCAAGAAGGTATTACCTATGTCACAAAAGTGATGGAATTCCAGCGCATTAAAAATATAAACGAGTACAACGTCTTGTACTCCAATTAGAAGTCATAGATCTCTGTACCATGCGACTTCCCCCATTATTCATACTCAAGGTATAGACGACGCAAGAGTTTTGGTGTGAATCCACGTACACTTTATGTGATTAACCGGTTTAACCTGTTATGACTCACATACAACATAACATAAAAACATGCATACAATCAAGGAAGCCATATTAATTATCTTTCATTTAAAGTGATTCCAAAAATAATCTTATGTCTGTCTTTTAATTAAAGTAAACTTTCTTTACCACACATTAACTGTGAGTGGCTAACTATTTACTTTAACCTTGACCACACATTAAATTGTGAGTGGCAACATGTATAAAATAATTGCTCATTAACTTCTATTAATCATGTGAATAAAAATTCACAAACTACTTTTCTTTTTGATTAAGTAACTAACCACCTTCAATAACTTCCTTTCTTTATTAATAAGCTATGGGCCAAATTAAACTAATCATAACCTTCCAATTAAATCTTGTAGAATTTATATTGCTCAAATCATGGAATGTCAAAATAATATAAAATCATGCTTCTAATAAAACTTGTCGTGCATGCCAATATCACAATCCCAAAAAGCACAACAACATAGCATACAAGATCAGCCAAGCAAGAATTATTATTTCTATGTTTGCCTTTAGTACTTATGTACCTTGTAAAGTAGTGGTGATCCGCCACAACTCCTAATAGTCGACTAGTTCGAAGTTTCCTATATAGAGAAAACCGAAACTAAATTTAAACCTTGTTGAATAAGTTTCACAACAACGCTAAACTAACTTTCTACATTGGAAGCTTGTCAGAATTCCCTACATGGTCTCTATTCAAGTCCATACTTTACTTTATTTTTTCTATTGCAAAATACTTGATTTTCGGTAATTTTCCAAATATGGCAGCTTTCTAAACATTCTTAAAAACACTCTAACACCTTTCTAAATATCATATTTTAATCATAAAACACTATAGTCATGTCGTAAGATCAATATACAATACTTAGATCATAAAACACTACATGATCATATTTTGATCATGTCGTAAGATGCATCAAAAATAATTATATCTTACTATGTTACATGTTACTACTTTTATTGGGCATAAATATTTGTTAATAAAAATTTACAACTTTATTTATTCATCTAAAACTCATAAAAACATCATAAATTCATCATACAACTGTTTTACAACCCACTAACAACATTATGAAAAAAATCTATGCTTTAGAATAATTTTTCATAAACCAAAACATGTTCATAATATTTATTCTATTGATTTTCATGACTACAAAATTTGGACAGCAATATAATTTATGTTTAAAGCCTTTAAAAATCAATCTAAACTTCATAAAATCATCATAAATTCACTCGACAAAAATTGATGATCATAATATTGATGTTTAAATCATTAAAAACCATAAAATCAATAATTTCATAATTTCATAAACCCTAATCTAAAATTTCATGAACAACAAATAAATTCATGCTTTAAAATAAATCATAACTTCAAAAAAACATGATTGAAACTTATAAAAATATGATTAATCATAATTATAAACATGAATTTGCAAGATTGAATAAAAAAAAACGAGGAAGAAATTTTTTTTTTGTTATAAAGTCCGAAAATACCAAAGGGGAGAGAAGGGTGGCCGGTAGCGGCGCAGGCGGCGGCAGGAGGCTGGCGAGGGGCTCCGGCGAGGCACGGCGGCTCCGGAGAAATCAACGAACAAAAGGCTTTTTTCTTTTCTTCGAAAAAACCTGAACTTCCGTTTTTTTTTGTTCGAACCCCTTTTTTTTTTCCTCTCTTTCTCTCTCTAAAATTTTTGAATCCTAAATCACCAAGTTGAAAAAAAAATATATATCTAAAAATTGGGGTTCTAAGGGGTACTTATAGGCCCCAAAGTAGGATTTGGTTGAATTCCACAAATACCCTTAATGCTTGAAATTACTTTTATGCCTTTGTTTTAATAGAATTTAGGAAACTCTAAAAATTCTATTTTTTTATATACTTTTCAAAATATTTTATAAAACATAAAATATTATTTATAACATAAAAATAATTATTTTAGTTAAAATTTATTTAAATTTCCTTCGTTTAATATTCTTATTGAATAATATCTCACTAAAAATATTAAAACAAATGTATAAAATACGAAAATAATTCTTTAAAATACATGAAATTATGGGGTATTACAGTCTACCCCGTTAAAAGAAGTTTCATCACGAAACTTTATGTCGATTAATGTATGGAATTTGAATAGAGACTACATTTACTTCAAGCTGTTTCATTAGGAAAAATTGATTCTAATAATCTCATCTTTTACACATTTGAAATTAGCAGTCCTACCTTTGGATTATCTCACAACAATCCCACCTTTATATTTCATTTTCTTTTATTGGTCCTTTTTACCGGTAACCTGAACTTCAGGTTACCATAATCAATTTTTTCATTTGTTTTTGTTTTTTTAATTAATAAAACTGATTTCAATTGAAAAAAAGCACTCCAAACACAATTTTTCATTTTTTTTTGTTTTTTTAATTAATAAACTGAGTTTATACTGTTTTTTTTTGTTTAATGATTTTTTTTTGTTTAATAAAAAAAGCACTCCACCAATCATGTAATGCCACATGTATAAATTACCTACTAATTAGGTTATTAACCGGTAAGGACCAATTAAAGAAAACCAGCCATAAAAGTGGGACTGTTGTGAGATAATCGAAAGGTGGGACTATTACATTCATATGTGTAAAAGGTAGGATTATTAGAATCAATTTTTCCTTTTCATTATGATACTATATTGTTGTAGACTTTAGACATTTACTTAACTTATGCTTGACAACTTTTTAGTTGATAGACATAAACCTTTACTTAAAAGTTGTAAAACTCGTAAAAACATGCAAAATTGAGGGTAAAACGCGCGAAACTAGATCACATTCTACCCCGCTTAAGAATCAAGTTACATCCTTGTAAATCTACCTACTAACCTGAAATAACTCTAGATACTTTTCTCTCATCATATCTTCCGCCTCCCAATTAGCTTTTTCAGTTTTATGGTTATACCACAACACCTTCACTATTTTGACACTTTTTCTGCAAGTATCCCTGACTTTACTATCAAGGATTTTAATTGGCCTCTCTTCGTAGGTCAAACTTTGGTCTAACTCTATTGTTTCAGGTTGTAACACATGTGATTCATCTGGAATGTATTTTCTTAGTTGAGACACATGGAAGACATTGTGAACTTTGCTCAATTCCATTAGTAATGCTAACCTGTAAGCCACCTTTCCAACTCTATGTATTTTGGCCTTAATTTCCCCTTCTTTCCAAACCTCATTACACCTTTCATTGGTGATACCTTAAGTAACACCTTATCGCCAATTTCAAACACAACTTCATAGCGTTTTTGGTCCTCATAGGACTTTTGTCTATCTTGTGCTGCTTGAATCTTTGCTTGTGTTACTCTTATCTTATCTGTGGTTTTTTCAATCAATTGAGTTCCTAGAGTCACTGTCTCACTTATGTTGCTCCAACATAAGGGGCTTCCGCACTTTCATCCATACAAAGCCTCAAAAGGTGCCATGCCAATACTTTTATGGTAGCTATTGTTGTATGAAAACTCAACAAGATCTAAGTGATCCTCCTAATTCCCTTGAAAGTCCATTACACAAGCTCTTATCATGTCCTCCAAAGTATGTATAGTTCTCTCTGTTTGTCCATCGATTGCTGGATGGAAACCTGTACTCATTTTAATGTTGTACCAAAGTTCTCCTGGACACTTTTCCAGAATTTCGAAAGAAACCTAGAATCCCTATTTGACAAGATATCCTTTGGGACTCCATGTAGCCACTCAACATGTTTTATGTAAGCCTTTGCAAGTTGTTCCATTCTCCAAGTCTCCTTCATTGGTATAAACACCGCTGACTTAGTAAGCTTATCCACCACAACCCATATGGTATCGTTTTGATTTTTTGACTTTGGCAAGCAAGTTACAAAGTCCATTGATATGCAATCCCATTTCCATCATGGTATTTCAAGTGGTTGGACTTCTCGTTGTGGTCTTTTATGCTCAAATTTCACTTTTTGACAAGTAACACACTTGCTCACAAATTCAGCTACTTCCCTCTTCATACTAGGCCACCAATACGCCTTCTTCAAATCCTTATACGACTTATCGCCTCTAGGATGCACTGAATACGGGGTATTATGACCTTCCTCTATGATTCTCCGTATTAGATCCTTACATTTATGTGGTACACGCCACCTTCCTTTATGCCTTAAGCTCCCATCCTCATGGATCTTGATGTCTATAGCCTTCCATACTTTCAATTTTTCCTCTATTCTGTCCAATTTCACATCTCCGTCATGGTTCTTCTTAATTTCCTAATACTGTTGGTTGGATACTAAGGTTACAAAGAATTCCTTCCAACTCTCCCTCCTTCACTATTTCTAAGTTCAATCTCTCGATATCCTTACATAGTTTGCTAGCAACCACAAAGTGTTCATACCATGCTTTGTTTTATGGCATAAAGTATCCGCTACCACATTAGCCTTCCCTTCATGGTATTTGTTATCTAAATCGTAATCCTTGATCAACTTAAGACATCTCCTCTTTCTCATGTTTAAATCTTTTTGAGTGAAAAAGTACTTTAAACTTTTGTGGTCCGTGTATATCCTACACTTTACTCCATACAAGTAATGCCTCCATATCTTTAAAACAAACACGATCCCTACTTACTCAAGATCATGAGTATGGTAGTTTGCCTCGTATGGCTTCAATTGTCTTGAAGCATACGTAATCACCTTTCTTTTTTGCATTAACACACATCCCAAACCATTTTCAAAAGCATCACTATATAAATAATAAGAATCACTTCCATCTGGTAAAGTCAGCACAGAAGCTGTAGTCAAATGCTCCTTTAAAGTCTAAAATGCCTCTTCACACTTATCACTCCACTCAAACTTACAGCCTTTCTTCATTAACGACGTCATTGGTTTAGTAATTCTCAAAAAAGTCCTTCACAGACCTCGTATAATACCTTGCTAACCCTAAGAAATTCCGTACATCCGTTACATTCTTAGATATAGGCCACTCCTTTACTGCTTCGATTTTGGTTGGATCTACTTCGAATCCCTCTTTTGACACAATATGTACCAAGAATTCTACTTTCCCTAACCAGAACTCAAATTTCGAGAACTTACTATACAATTCATTCTCCCTTGATGTCATCAAAATTTTCCTCAAACGCTCCACATGCTCCTCTTTACTCTTAGAGTACACCAAAATGTCATCAATGAAAACAACCACAAACTTATCCAAGAATCGTTGGAAAATCCTATTCATTAAGGTCATGAAAATTGAAGGCGCATTGGTTAACCCAAAAGGCATAATAGTGAACTCATAGTGCGCATACCTCGTAAGAAAAGTTGTTTTTCGGTATGACCTCATTAGAAATTCTCAATTGGTGGTACCCTGACCTCAAATCAATCTTTGAAAACACCGTAACTCCTTTTAATTGATCAAACAAGTCATTAATCCTTGGTAAAGGATACTTATTCTTGATCGTCACCTTATTCAGCTCCCTATAGTCAATACACAACCTCAAACTCCCATCTTTCTTCTTTACAAATAGCACTGGTGCTCCCCAAGGTGAAGCACTAGTCCTAATGTACCCTTTCTCCAACAACTCATGTAACTGCTCTTTCAACTCACTCATTTCTGCAGGTGCATCCCATAGGGTGCTTTTGGAAATAGGTGATGTTCATGAAACTAAGTCTATGGTAAAGTCAATCTCTCGCTTCGGAGGCATCCCCGGAATCTCTTCCGGAAACACGTCTAGAAAGTCCCTTACTACCTCAATATCTTCGGGCTTAGTAGTCTCAACATGATCTACATCCCTCACACTACAATGGTAAATTGAAACACCACTCCTCAATATCTTGGGGTTAGTAGTCTCAACATGATCTACATCCCTCACCCCGAAATCTCTTCCGGAAACACGTCTAGAAAGTCCCTTACTACCTCAATATCTTCGGGCTTAGTACTCTCAACATGATCTACATCCCTCACACTACAATGGTAAATTGAAACACCACTCCTCACCAAGCTAGCAAACCTCATTACTGATACTATTTTGTTATGTTTTGGCCTTCCTGCTCTCCAATAGCTCACCTTTTTACCCTTATTGATTAACGAGATCTTCTGTGGCTCACATAAAGTCTGAACCTTATGCTCACTCAACCAATCCATCCCAGAATCACTTCTAAGTCACCTAAATCAAACTAAATTAGGTTAGCCTTAAACTCCACTCCCACAATTCCAATAGGAACATCCAGAAATCTCTTTGAACACTGTACCTCTTGTCTTGATGGTAACACTATGGACATATCTATTGTATCTACTTTTCCCAACACAGGCTTTAACTTTTCTAAAATATTAGTGGATACAAAAGAATATGTTGACCCAGAATGAAACAAAACTTTAACAGGAAAAGATTGATTAGAAAAAGTACCGGTAATTACATCTTTACTAGCATTAGCTTCACTTCGAGCCATCACATTCCGCTTTCCAATATTCGAGGTCTTAGTATGAACTCCTCCATTTCCACTTCCCTTTTTGTTTTCGGCTTGAGGTGTTATCTTTCCTCCCATATTTCCTTGGAAACCCTTCTGCTCACCCCTAGTTGAGTTCCCATTGAATTGAGAACCTTGTCCTTCCTTTCCCTTGTTCTTGGAGAAGCACTCATACTCACGGTGTCCAAGTTTGTTACACAAGCGACAAGTCACTAGGTTCCCAGCACTGCCCTTTCCTTGGTGATTCTTAGGGCACTTCTTGCAAAAGTACACACGGACTCCTTGACTAGCCATCTGAGTTCTATTCCCATTTCTAGTAGCAGGCTTCCCAAAGTTTCCCCTGTTACCCTGGAAGTTATTGTTGAAACGGGGTTTCTTAAATCCACCTTGACTCCCTTTTTGGTTGAAGTTTCCTCCACCATCCTTCCTTTTCTCCCTCGTCTCACCTTCCTTCAACACCTCCTTAGCAAACCTAGACAATTCTATGAACTTAAAGTAATACTCAGTGACAGACATACTTCCCATCTTAAGTTCCAGAAACTCAACAGCTTTATGTTTCTGAAGGAACACAGGATAGAACTTATTACGAATCTGCTCCTGAAACACATCCAAATTGAACCACAGTAAAGCCTTATTCACAGCCTCATTTTGTGACCACCAAAGATCAGTTTCTCCTCTCAAATAGTAAACAACATGGTTCACCTTAAGCACTTCTGGACAGTAAACTGCCCCAAACAACTTGTTAAACTCCCTCAAACACCCCTCTAGAATAGTAGGATTATGCTCTCCTTGGTAAGTAGGTGGCTTAGTTTTAGAAATCTTCTTGAAAACTTCCCCAGCAGGGTCATTACCATTTCCATTTCCTCTAGCAGCTAACTGTTCAGCTACAGTAGCTAATTGCCTTACTACCTCATTCAGCTAATTGTTGTTACGTTCAGCCATTCTATTTCTCTTGTAGAGGAAAAGACATTTATATTAAATTATGTCTAACTCTAAGTTAGAACAACGTAAACTATAACATAAAATTTCTCATTTCGCCTCACAAAACAAGTTTTCATTCTTTTATTTAGAGCGAATGATTCACCTAATTTTGATTGTTTACACAACCATTAAAACAATAATAAAGCACATAAGAAATAGAAATATTCCCTTGGTTCTACTCTATTTGAGGCTTGATTTCCTAACAGAATTCTTATTGATTAATTCCTTCTAACATTTCCTGATGGCTCACTGCCACTTATTCACAAAAATAAACAACAATCTAAATTGTCTAACAATCTAAAAATTAACAACGCTAAGCAGTAATAACTAACTTATGTCTAAACAAAACCCCTAAACATTAACATTGTCCTTTATGTCCCTCGACATTACATATTTCTTGGGTATAAACTCAGGATCATATTTTATATCATCTTCCATATCCTCTTCCATGTCTTCCTCTACATCCTCCTCAGGATCAAGCTCTTCTTCATCCTCAGAATCGGATACCAAATCTACATACACAGGAATCACTAGATTCAGATTCTCGATGTCCTAACATGAGCTATCCTTTGACTCATCACTCCTTGAACTAGAAGTGGTTTCTTTCACCACCATGTCTTTCTCCTCAATTGCATTCAATTCCTGGTACTCCTTCTCCATCCTGGAAATGTAACCCTTCAGATACCTCCAATCGCAGCCCCACTAACCAAATCCATCTTTATATTTGGTGTAATTCGGAAGTCCTCCAGCAAAGTGAAAGTCACTAAACTTCACCTTAATATCCAGGTTGGGTGGATGGTTAGGCAAACAACTAACAATTAGGGCCGACATATGATCAGGTTGGTCCAATAGCGGTAGCTTCAACACCATACTCATGTACCAACAATAAAATTGTATCTTCCAGACATATTTAGGTGGACTCTCATAATCCTTCTTTTCCAATGTCCCCATCTGTGTGTCTTTACTAGGCATGCTATACGACATTCTGCACAACACTTAAGACTAATAGACCATCCTTCCCACAACAAAACAAAACTAACAGCTCTACCACAAAAGGTCTGGTGGCTAACATACAATTTCTTTTACACATAGCTACTCATATAAGCAACATCTCAAAACATGTACTTAAATGCATGAAAGAACAGAAATAAAGTCTATCCTACATGCCCAAGTTTCCTACCCAATCACACCACATGATTTTAAAGCAATAACACATAATACATACCTGAATTCCTTGAATACCTGCACAAATAACAAATTTTAAACACATTTATTTTTCAAAACTATCTATTTTCAGAAATTACTAGTTTTAGAAAAATTCCATTTCCAGCAACTTTCCAAAATAAGAAATTCCTCTTTCCCAAAATTAAACTTAGGGTACCCCAAAAATAAAATTTTATTTTTTTCGAAAACTAAGTTCTAGTAACCACTTTGTAACACCCTACACTTTCCTAACTTTTTATTCTTGATTTTTTTGGAAAATATATTATAAATATTAAAGAAACATAATTTTTAAACTCCTAATATAGAGGAAAAACCAAAGTATTACCGCCACCGTGATAATGGCTAAGGCATTTTATCAAAGTACTACAGCGGAAGTCTTTAAAGCAAACCAATTTAAATTTAAAGTTTAAAACAATCTCAAACCTAAATTCAAACCAACATCCATAACAGAAATCGACTTAAAACTTTATTACACTTCGGAACTATCTTAATGGCCCTTAAAACCAAAACATAAAAACGTTGAAAATAAACAACATCCAAATAATAGCTAGAACACTCCATAAGCATTAAAATAAAAACTACAAAGACTGCACAACAAGCACTCTCACTCCTGCCCAGCGTGAAATGACTTATGCTGACTTGTACCTGTAGCTTTTCTGATTCCAGACAACTACTCGCCAACAAGTGGGTCATTGTAGGGTAAAGTCCAAGACAAAGCCATTCACACAAAACCAATAGTCAGCAAAGCTGAGTACATAACTACTAAAGACTATGCAACAAGAACAACATAAATTAAAATAAGACATGCATACATCTTACCGTTGACAATTCTTCACCTGTGCATAGACTCAACATAAACAAATCAATTATTATATTTAAACTTTGGATTTCGCATCGAACATGTTTCTTTTCCTTTAAAATCGCCCTATTTGGCACAAACTTGAGAGCAACTCCAAGAAGGTATTACCTATGTCACATAAACTGACGGAATTCCAACACATTAAAAATATAAAAGATTACAGCATATTGTAATCCAATTAGAAGTCAAATATCTCTGTTCCATACGACTCCCCCCATTGTTCATACTCAAAGTATATAATTTCCAAGAATTTTGGTGCGAATCCTCTTACACTTTACGTGATTAACCGATTTAACCATGTTATGACTCACATACAACATAACGTTCCAGACATGTGGGTGGTTTTTTTTCTAAGACTTTTTGCTCCGGATTTTAAATGACTGGAGCAAATGTATTGTAGCATATGCTATTTTTTCCACTAGGGCAAGCCATATTAATTTTCTTAGATTTAAAGTGATTCTACAAATAATCTTATGTGTGTCCGTTAATTAAACTAAACATCCTTTGCCACACATTAACTGTGATTTGCTAACTATTTACTTTCTCCTTGACCACACATTAAACTGCGAGTGACAACATGTATAAAATAGTTGCTCATTAACTTCTATTAATCATGTGAATAAATATTAACAAACTACTTTTCTTGTTGATTAAGTAACTAACCAACTTCAATAACTTCCTTTCTTTATTAATAAGCTATTGGCCAAATTAAACTGATCATAACATTCCAAATAAATCTTGTAGAATTTATATGCTAAATACATGGAATGTCAAAATAATATAAAATCATTCTTCTAATAAAACTTGTCATGCATGTCACTTTGACAATCGAAACAAGCACAACAACATAGCATACAAGATCAACCAAGTATGAATTCTTATTTTTATGTTTGCCTTTAGTACTTACGTACCTTCTAAACTAGTGGTGATCCGCTAGAACTCTTAAAAGTCGACTAGTTCGAAGTTTCCAACATAGAGAAACCGAAACTAAATTAAAACCTTGTTGACTAAGTTCTACAACAACTCTAAACTAACTTTCTACATTGGAAACATGTCCGAAACATTCACTACATGGTCCCTATGAAATTCCATACTTTGCTTTAATTATTTTTATTGCAAAATACTTGATTTTTGGTAATTTTCCAAAAATGGCAGTGTTGTAAACCTTCTATAAAACACTCTAAAACCTTTTCAAATATCATATTTTGATCATAAAACACTATAGTCATGTCCTAAGATCAATAATTATATCTTACTATGTTACATCATAAATTCATCATAAAACTCATTTACAACCTGTTAGCATCATTATGAAACAAATCTATGCTTTATAATAATTTTTCATAAACCAAAACATATTCATAATATTTATTCTATTGATTTTCATGACTACAAAATTTGGACATCAATATAATTTATGTTTAAAGCCTTTAAAAATCAATCTAAACTTCATAAAATCATCATAAATTCAACTAACAATAATTCATGATCATAGTATTGATGTTTAAATCATTAAAAACCATAAAATCAAGAATTTCATAATCTCATAAACCATAACCTAAAATTTGATGAACAAAAAATAAGTTCATGCGTTAAAATAAACCATAATTTCATAAAAACATGATTGAAACTTAAAAACCATCACATCTCATAACTAGAAACATGAATTTGCAAGATTGAATCAAAAAGAAAAGAGGAATAAAATTATTTGTTTTGTTATAAAGTCCGAAAAATACCAAAGGGGAGAGAAGGGTGGCCGGCGAGCGGCGCAGGCGGCGACAGGAGGCTGGCGAGGGGCTCCGACGAGGCATGGCGGCTCCGGCGAGGCTCCAGCGGAATCAACTAACAAAAGGTTTTTTTCTTTTTTCTTTTCTTCGGAAAAACCCGAACTTCCCTTTTTTTTGTCTGAACCCCTTTTTTTTCCACTCTTTCTCTCTCTAAATTATTTGAATCCTAAATCACCAAGTTGCAAAATAAATCTGAAAAAAAAAGGGATTTTTTTATAGGCTTGAAAACACCTAAAGTATTGTATAAAATATTGTATAAAACATAAAATATTATTAATAACATAAAAATAATTATTTAGTTATAATTTATTTAAATTTCCTTCGTTTAATATTCTTATTGAATATAATTTCTCAACAAAAATATGAAAACTAACGTATAAAATATGAAAATAATTCTTTAAAATACGTGAAAATATGGGGTATTACACTAAGAAACTCCTTGCAACCGTTACATTCTTAAGTGTAGGCCATTTCTTTACTGCTTCGATCTTGGCTGGATCTACTTCGACTCCCTCTTTTGACACGAAATGTCCCAAGAATGCTACTTTGTCCAACCACTACTCACATTTCGAGAACTTAGCATACAATTTATTCTTAATGTCATAAAAATTGTCCTCAAATGTTCCATATGCTCCTCTTTACTCTTAGAGTACACAAAAATGTCATCAATGAAAACAACCACAAATTTATCAAAGAATCGTTGGAAAATCCTATTCATTAAGTCCATGAAAATTGCTAGCGCATTGGTTAACCCAAAAGGAATAACAATGAACTCATAATGCCCATACCTCGTATGAAAAGCCGTTTTTGGTATTTCCTCATTAGCAATTCTCAACGGATGGTACCCTGACCTCAAATCAATCTTTGAAAACACCGTAGCTCCTTATAATTGATCAAACAAGTCATCAATCCTTGGTAAAGGATACTTATTCTTGATCGTCACCTTATTCGACTCCCTATAGTCAATACACAACCTCAAACTCCCATCTTTCTTCTTTACAAACAGCACTGGTGCTCCGCAAGGTGAAGCACTAGGCCTAATGTATCCCTTCTCCAACAATTTCGGTAACTGCTCTTTCAACTTATTCATTTCTGCAGGTGCCATCCTATAGGGTACTTTGGAAGTAGGTGCTGTTCCTAGGACTAAGTTTATGGTAAAGTTGATTTCTCGCTTCGAATCACTTCCGGAAACACGTCAAGAAAGTCCCTCACTACCTCAATATCCTCGGGCCTAGCAGTCTCAACATGATCTACATCCCTCACATTACAAAGGTAAATTGGAAAACCTCTACTCATAAACGTAGCAAACTTCATTACTGACACTATTTTGTTGTGTTTTGGCCTTCCCGCCCTCCAATAGCTCACTTTCTTACCCTTAATGATTAATGAGATCTTCTGCGGCTCACATAAAATATCAGCCTTATGCTCACTCAACCAATCCATCCCCAGAATCACTTCTAAGTCACCCAAATCAAATTCAATCAGGTTAGCCTTAAACTCCACTCCCTCAATTTCAATAGGAACATCCATAAATCTCCTTGAACATTGTACCTCTTGTCCTGATGGTAACACTATTGACATATCTATTACATCTAATTTTTCCAACAAATGCATTAATTTTTCCAAAATCTTAATGGATACAAAAGAATGTTGCACTAGAATCAAACAAAACTTTAACAGGAAAAGAGTGAACAGAAAAAGTACCAATAATTACATCTTTACTAGCATAAGCTTCACTTCGAGCCATTACATTCAACTTCCCAGTTTTTGAGGTCTTAGTCTGACCTCCTCCATTTCCACCTCTTTTTCTATGTCCAGCTTGAGGCGTTGCCTTTCCTCCATATTTCCTTGGAAACCCTTCTGCTGACCCCCAGTTCAGTTTCCTTTGAATTGAGAACCTTTTCCTTCCTTTCCTTTGCTCTTGGAGAAACACATATACTCACGGTTTCCAAGTTTGTTACACAAATGACAAATCACTAGGTTCCCAACACAGTCCTTTCCTGGGTGATTGTTATGACACTTCTTCCAAAAATACACACGACCTCCTTGTTTAGTAATCTTAGCTCTCTTCCCATTTCCATTAGCAGGCTTCCCAAAATGTCCCCTGTTACCCTGGAAGTTATTGTTGAAATGAGGTTTCTTAAATCCACCATGACTCCCTTGTTGGTTAAAATTTCCTCCATCATCCTTCCTTTTCTCCCTCGACTCACCTTCCTTTAGTACCTTCTTCTTCTTCTGGTCTAGGGCATACATGCGTGCAACTCTACCATATAGTTCATCCAAAGACTCAAAGCTAACTGCAACTTGATGTTTAAGGGTAACCTTCTCTCAAAACGATTAGCCTTCAACTTTTCGGTTGCCACGGCTTCCTTAGCAAACCTAGACAACTCTATGAACTTAGAGTAATACTCAGTAACAAACATACTCCCCATCTTATGTTCTAGAAACTCATCAACTTTCTGTTTCTGAAGGAACACAGGATAAAACTTATAATGGATCTGCTCCTTAAACACATCCCAATTGAGCCCTGGTAAAGCCCTAATCACAGCCTCATTTTATGACCACCAAAGATCAGTTTCTCCTCTCAAATAGTAAACTGCATGGTTCACTTTAAGCTCTTCTGGACACTCAACTGCTCCAAACAGCTTGTTAAACTCTCTCAACTATCCCTCTAGAATAGCTCGATTATGCTCTCCTTGGTAAGTGGGTGGCTTACTTTGAGAAATCTTGAAAAGTGACCCAGCAGGGTCATTACCATTTCCATTTCTTCTAGCAGCTAACTGTTTAGCTACAGTAGCTAATTGCATCACTACCTTATTCAGCAGATTGTTGTTACGTTCAGCCATTCTATTACTCCTGTAGAGGGAAAATACCTTTATATTAAGTTATGTATAACTCTAAGTTAGAGCAACATAAACTTATAGCATAAAACATTTTCTCATTTCGTCTCACAAAAGAAGTTTTCATTCTCTTAAAGCGAATTATTTATTTTGTTTTGATGGTTTATAGAACCACTAAAACAATAATAAAGCACATAAGAAACAAAATTAATTCCCTTGGTTCTACTCTACTTGAGGTTTCATTTCTTAATAGAATTGACTCATTTATTAATTCATTCCCATAAAAATCTTCATTACTTAATACCTCCTAATATTTCCTGATGGCTCATTGCCACTTACTGACAAAAAAAATAAAAAGCATTCTAAATTGTTCAACATTCTAAACATTAACATTGTTCTGTATGTCCTTCGGCATTATATATTTCTTTGGTATACACTTAGGATTATCCTTCACATTGCCTTCCATATCCCCTTTCATGTCTTCATGCATATCTTCCTCAGGATCAATCTCTTCTTCATCCTCAAAATCAGATACCAAATCTACATACACAGGGATTCTCGATCTCATAACATGAGCTACCCTTTGATTCATAACTCCGTGAACTAGAAGTAGTTTCTTTCACCACCATGTCCTCATCTTTCTAGTTACTTAGGCTTGGTGCGGGTGGGGTCTCCTTACTTGCATTCGTACTCCTCCTTCTTGGCAATGTAACCCTCCAGATACCTCCAATCACAGCCCCACTAACCAACTGCATCTTTATATTTAGTGTAATTTAGAAGTCCTCCAGCAAATTGAAATTCCCCTAATCTTTGCCTTAATATCTAGGTAGGGTGGACGGTTAGGCAAACCAATAACAATTAGGACCGACATGATCAGGTTGGTCCCACTGCAGTAGCTTCAACACCGTACTCATGTACTAACAATAAAATCGTATCTTCCAGACATATTGAGGTGGACTCTCATAGTCCTTCTTTTCCAATGTCCCTGTTTGTGTGTATTTACCAGGCATGTTATCCAACATCCTGCACAACACTTAAGACTAATAACGGACCATCCTTCCCACAACAAAACCAAGCTAACAGTTCTTCAACAAAAGGTCCAGTGGCTAACGTACAATTTCTTTTACACATAGCTACTCACATAAGCAACATCTCAAAACATGAACTTAAATATATGAAAGAACACAAATAAACTCTATCCTACATGCCCAAACTTCCTATCCAATCTCACCACATGATATTAAAGCAATAACACATAGTACATACATGAATTCCATGCATACCTACAAAAGTAATTAATTTTAAAAACATTTATTTTGTTCAAAACTTTCTATTTTCGAACATTACTATTTTTAGAAAAGTTCCATTTGTAACAACTTTCCAAATTAAGAAATTCCTCTTTCCCAAAATAAAACTTAGTGTACCCACAAAAATAAAATTTATCTTATTTCAAAAACTAAGCTCTTATACCACTATGTAACACCTTGGAATTTCCTAACTTTGTACTCTAGATTTTTTCGGAAAACATATTATAAATATTAAAGTAATATAAGTATTAAAACTCCTAAATAACGAAAAAAAACAAAAGTATTACCGCCACCGTGATAACGGCTAAGGCAGTTATCAAAGTACTACAGCGGAAGTCTTAAAACCAAAACCAATTTAAAACTTATACTTCAAAAACAATCTCAAAACTAAAATCAAACCAACATCAAAAATAAAACCGACTTAAAACTTTACTACACTTCGGAACCATCTTCATGGCCCTTAAAAACCAAAACTAAAACTTTGAAAATAAAACAACATCCAAATAGTAGTTTGAAATTAAATCTTTTTGAATGATAAAGTACTTTAAAATTTTGTGTTCCGTGTATATCCTACACTTTACTCCATACAAGTAAAGCCTCCATATCTTTAAGGCAAACACGATCGCAACTAGCTCAAGATCGTGAGTAGGGTAGTTTTCCTCGTATGGCTTCAATAGTCTTGAAGTATATGCAATCACCTTTCTATTTTGCACTAACACAAATCCCAAACCATTTTTACAAGCATCACTATACACATCATAAAAATCACTTCCATCTCGCAAAGTCAGCAGTAAAGTTGTAGTCAAACGCTCCTTTAAGGTTTGAAATGCCTCTTCACACTTATCATCCCAGACAAACTTACAGTCTTTATTCATTAACGACGTCATTGGTCTAGCAATTCTCGAAATGTCATTGACAAACCTCCTATAATACCCTGCCAACCCTAAGTGTAAACCTATGGAATTTCCTAACTTTCGATTCTTGATTTTTCTAGAAAATATATTATAGATATTAAAGAAACATAATTATTAAGCTCCTAATATCGAGGAAAAACCAAAGCATTACTGCCACCGTGATAACGGCTAAGGTATTTATCAAAGTGCTACAGCGGAAGTCTTTAAACCAAACCAATTTAAAACTTGAACTTTAAAACAATCTCAAAACTAAATCCAAACCAACATGAAAAATAGAAATTAACTTAAAACTTTATTAGACTTCGGAACCATATTAATGGCCCTTAAAATCAAAACTAAAAACTTTGCAAATAAACAACATCAAAATAATAGTTAGAACACCCCATAAGCATTACAATAAAAGCTAAAAAGACTACACAACAACCACTCCCACTCCAACCCAGCAAGAAATGACTTATGCCCGCTTGTACCTATAGCTTTTCTTATTCTAGACAACTACTCGCCAACAAGTGGGTCATTATAGGGCCAAGTCCAAGACAAAGCCATGCACACAAAACAAATAGTCAGCAAAGCTGAGTACATAACTACTAAAGACTATGCAACAAGAACAACATCAATTAAGATAAGACATACATACATCTTACTGTTGACAATTCTGCACCTGTACGTAGACTCAACCTAAACAAATCAATTATTATATTTAAACTTTTGATTTCGCATCGAACGGGTTTCCTTTCCTTTAAAATCACCCTACTAGGTACCAACTTGGGAGCAACTCCAAGAAGGTGTTACCTATGTCACATAAAGTGACGGAATTCCTGCGCATTTAAAATATAAAAAAGTGCAATGTCTTGTACTCCGATTAGAAGTCATAGATCTATGTTTCGTACAACTCCCCCCAATGTTCATACTCAAGGTATATACGTTCTAAGAGTTTTGGTACGAATCCACTTTCACTTTACGTGATTAACCGGTTTAACAATGTCATGACTCACATACAACATCACATAAAAGCATGCATAAAGCCAAGCAAGCCATATTAATTACCTTTGATTTAAAGTGATTCTAAAAATAATCTTAGGTGTGTCCTTTAATTAAACTAAACTTCCTTTACTACACATTAACTGTGTGTGGCTAACTATTTACTTTCTCCTTGACCACACATTAAACTGTGGGTGGCACCATGTAGAAAAAATATTTGCTGATTAACTTCTATTAATCATGTGAATTAAAATTCACAAACTACCTTTCTTGTTGATTAAGGCCATATTCTCTTGAACTTATTTTTACTTATCTGAACTTATTTTTTCTTATTTTTGCTGAATTGAACTTATTTTTACTTATCTGAACTTATTTTTACAGAACTTAATTAAACTTATTTTTCCTGAAATCATTAACAATTTATTAAGGATTGAAACTGTCTTTTGCTTAACTTAACTTATTTTTGTTGTTCAGAACTTGTTTTTGCTGAACTAAACTTATTTGTGCTGATTTGAACTTATTTTTACTGAACTAAACTGATTTTTGCTAAATATAAGTAAAAATAAGACGAGGAGAACAGGGCCAAAGTAACTAACCAACTTAAATAGCTTCCTTTCTTCTTCAATAAGCTATTGGCTAATTTTAACTGATCATAGCATTCCAATTTACTCCTGTAGAATTTATATTACTAAAGTATGGAATGTCAAAATAATATAAAATCATGCTTCTAATAAAACTTGTCATACATATCAACTTCACTATCCAAACAAACACAACAACATAGCATACAAGATCAACCAAGCATGAATTCTTATTTCGATGTTTGCCTTTAGTACTTACGTACCTTGTAAAGTAGTGGTGATAAGCCACAACTCCTAAAAGTCGACTAATTCGAAGTTTCCTACATATAGAAAAACCGAAACTAAATTAAAACCTTGTTGACTAATTTCTACAACAACTCTAAACAAACTTTCTACATTGTAAACTTGTCCAAAACATTCCCTACATGGTTTCTATTCAATCCCATACTTTACTTTAATTTTTCTATTGCAAAATACTTGATTTTCGGTAATTTTCTAAAAATGGCAGCTTTGTAAACCTTCTTAAAAACACTCTTAAACCTTTCTAAATATCATATTTGATCATAAAACACTATAGTCATGTCCTAAGATCAATATACAATACCTAGATGCATTAAAAATAAATAGAACTTACTATATTACATGTTACTATTCTTATTGGGTATATATATATGCGTTAATAAAAATTTACAGCTTTACTTATTCATTTAAAACCCGTTAAAAACTCTTAAAAACATCATAAATCCCACCATAAAACTATTTTATGATCTACTAACATCATTACGAAATAAATCTATACTTTAGAATAATTTTTCATAAACGAAAACATGTTCATAATATTTATTCTATTGGTTTTTATGACAACAAAATTTGGACAACAATATAATTTAAGTTTAAAGCCTTTAAAAATCAATCTAAACTTCATGAAATCATCATAAATTCACCCAACAAATATTCATGATCATAATATTGAAGTTTAAATCATTAAAACCCATAAAATCAACAATTTCATAATTTTATAAACCCTAATCTAAAATTTCATGAGCAACAAATAAATTCATGCTTAAAAATAATTCATAACTTTATAAAAAGATGATTAAAACTTATAAAAACATGATTAATCATAATTATAAACATGAATTTGCAACATTGAATCAAAAAGAAAGAAGAAGATTTTTGTTTTTAATAAAGTTTCGAAATTTACCAAAATAGGGGAGGAAGAGGGTGGCTGGTGGCAGGCGGTGGCACACGGCGGGGCTCCGGCGAGGCTCCGTCGCCAAGCAACAAAAACATTTTTTTTCTTCTGAAATTTCCGAAACCCCTTTTTTTTGTTCGAACTCGTTTTTCTTCTCTTTCTCTCTCTAGACTTTTGGGATCCTAAATCACCAAGTTGCAAAATAAATCAGAAGATTGGGGTTTTATGGGGTATTTATAGGCCCCAAAGTAGGATTCGGTTGAATTCCACAAATACCCTTAATGCTTGAAATTACTGTTATGCCCTTGTTTTAAAATAATTTTGAAAACTCTAAAAATTCTAATTTTAGAAACTTTTCAAAATATTTATTTATAAGCATAAAATATTACTTTAGTTAAAATTCATTTAAATTACATTCGTTTAATATTGTTATTGAATATATTTCTCAATAAAAATATTAAAAACAAACGTATAAAATATGAAAATAATTCCTTAAAGTTCATGCAAATATGGGGTATTGCACTTAATATCCAAAAGGCAAAAGAAAATTCACCAAATCAAAACCCTACCACCAAATTCAAACTCATGGCACTTGACCTCACCGTTGCAATGGAGGTTTTACTTGGTTTTAATGGTTGACTTTGACCAAAAACCAACTAGGAGATGACGACGAGGCAGTTTAAAGGAGTAAAAGAAATTGAAGGAAGTTAAAGGTAGTGATGGAGGGAGGAGGTGCCAAAGCGATTGGAGGGAGGAAGAAGAGAGGTGGTGATGGCATGCAATAATTGGTGATAGTGGTGAAAAGTGTTTGGTGAAGAGGTAGAGAATACAGATGGATAGAAAGAAGGATATCGAAAGGGAAACATGCATTTAAGGAAAGAAAGAAAGATAATGTAAAGCAAACAACTGCAAATGGAATAAATTGACCCAAAAACCATGTAGCCGATTATTGGTTACAATTTGGGTAGATGGAGATCAAAGTTAGGGTTGTTGTAGAATATTCCAGAGGTGGTTGTTATAAATCATGTGACATAAAGAATTTGGCAACACACGCACACACAAATACTATAGAACAAATAGTAAAAAACAATAATAAAATAGACTAGTGCTTATGAGGAACCTTTTATCTCCTCCCCTCAAAATAAATATTGTATTATTAGGTTCCTAAAAATAATGCAATGCCCCTCAAGATGTTTTCTCACCAAAACACCATAATTTTCTAGTAAGCCTAAACTCATTTTTATAGGCTAACCTTGAAACCCACATCAACTAGGATTTTACTTGCTCTCCAAGCCTAAATAATTCTACATTGATTACATTCCAAAAGAAAAAAATGCTATCAAGTTTCTTAATTACAAAAAACATCTAATTTAGAAGCAAATAATATCTCAACACTTCCAAAATTACATCATGTTTTTCTAGGTAAGTTTTATTTCCTAATAGTGGGTATATTAAAAGCAAATCAGGCAATTCAAGATTGGTTCATTTTCTTATCAATTTTTCCATACTTATATATATATATATATTAATATTTATATTGATAAATATATTTTTTGTTTTCATTTATACTTAACTATATATATAAATTCTATTTTTCATTATTAATATATATATATATATATATATATATATATAATATTTTTTTATATTTATTTCTAATTTTTTATTTAAAAATATTTTTCAATTTTTTGTAAACTTTTTTATAATAAAAAAATGAAAATCAACAAAAAAAATCATATAAAAATACATTATGAATTTAAATATAAACTTAAAATTAAAATATATCAATTAGGTTCATTCATGTTCAGTTTATTTCAATTAAGTTTCTTTCAGTTCAATTGACTTTATTATAAATATATTCATACTACATTTGTAATACATTGCATTTTTAGGCATTTTATAAATTTAATTTAATAACAATAAGGTGCATTTTTAGTATTTTTATGGAAAAATAAATGTTTAATAAATTAATCTAAGAAAATTAATTAATAAGTTGAAAGATTTATTTCAATGTTTTATAGGAGTTTATAAATTATTTTATGACATTTTAATTTTTATTAAAGTGTTTTAAAATGTTTCCAAATCAGGGTTTTAAAAGGTTTCCTAAATTGTTTTAAAATAAGGACATTAAAGTAAATTTCATCATTAAGGGTATTTTAGTAATTTCACCCAAACTAATTTTGGGCCTATCAATATTCCTTTAAATCATATATTTTTTTATTTATTTCATAATTTAATGTTTTAGGATTTTACAAAAAACAAGAAGGAAAAAAAAATCTGCAAAACCCTAAACCTAGTAACCCTCGCCGGCCACCACTGCGAGTAGCAGCAGCCAGCCGGCGGCAGCCCACCGGCACCAGCAGTCGGCCACTTGCCCTCCTTCCCCCTCATTTTTTTGCCTTTTTCGAATAAGTAAAATAAAAAAAATTATTCTCTTCTTTAATTTTCTCATTCCTATCTCATTAACTCATGTTTTAATTATATTTTAATCATGTTTTGTATTTTATAATCATGTTTCAGTATTTACAATTTTATTTTATGTTATGATCATGAAATTTTAATAATTAGAGTTTACAAAATCATGCAAAACTAATTAGGGTTCATGATTTTAAATTCTAATTTCATGTACAATAGTTGTAGTTTGTTGTTATGATGTTTTATGATTATTTTATGGAGTTTATAATTATTTTAAGGGTTTTAAAGTATTTTTAAATTGCTGTAATTTTTATATAAGTATGACTAAAAGTAGTAAAAATATTAGTTTCATGAAATAATGATGATCTTAGGTCCTGTTTACTTAAGTTGAAAACAGCTGAACTAAACTGAAATGAACTGATTGGAGATGGACTGAACTGAACTGAAAGTGTTCATTATAGATTAATGATTTTTAATCATGGATTATTGATTTTTAACTATTGATTTTTAATTATGATTATTGAATTTTTTTTTACTATGATTTTTATGGATTAACTATAACTATTAATTTTTAACTACAGATTATTAATGATTTGTGACTATAGAGTAATGGCATAGTAATAATCTTGATATTAATCTATTAATAGTTTTTAAACAAAAAAAACACGTTATCGGCAGTTTATATTTTATGAAATAAAAATGGGTAATACATCATCATTTGTTTTCCTTTTTTTGTGAACGGTAAAACACTTATGTGGTATAATAATATTTTTGTAAACAATAATAATAATAATAATAATAATAATAATAATAATAATAATAATAATAATAATAATAATAATAATAATAAGAGCAAATAATTATTACGAACAAATAATATTAGGAACAAATTAACTAGCAAAAATAATAATTAGCAAAATAAAAGAAGCGCTGAGGTGAACACAACTGAAGTAAACTAAACGGAGCTGAACTGAACTGAATTGATTTTAAGCTGGAGTAAACAGGGCCTTAGAATATGAATATGTTGTTTTAAGGTCAAATTATAAAGTTTAGGATTGTTTAAAAGAGTTTTTGTTTTTCAAAGCTGCCAGTTTTGGAAATTATCAAAATTCAATTATTTTTGAAAAGAAAATTTAGAGTTAAACTATGGAGTTGAATAAAGATGTAATAAGAAAGGTTTTGGTTGATTTTTTAACACTAAAAATGAGTTTAGAGTTGTTGTAAAGTTTGGTCAAATGAATTTTTTAATTAGTTTTCGATTTTTGATTGTAGGAAGCTTTAAGTTAAGCGATTTCTAGTAGTAGTAGCGGGTCATCGCTATAATAATAGTAACCTATGAACCAAAGATGTTTCATGAGCTTAGGATTCATGCTAGTAGTAGTTTATATGCTTAAGTTCCATGTTGATAGTTGTATAAGTTTTTGAGTAGTTGATGATTCATGTTGACTTGTGTTGACTTGTATGACCATTGTTGTAGTGGCATGATTACATGATAAGCTAATGGTTTGATTACTATGATTTACATTCCGTTATTACATCACTTTTATTACATCAATGATGTTGGTATATTCATTGTTTTGAAAGAAGTTGACTAGTAGTCAATATAGGAAGAAAGAGCAAATTAAGTTGTTTAGTAACATGAGCAAGAAGAAAGGTATTTAGTGAATGTTTATTGACATGCTTAATAGCAAGAGTTTAATGAGCAAATAGTTATCCATTCACAATTTATATTTGGACAAAGAAAGGTTAAATTAATTAGGATATAAAAAGTAAATGATATGATCACGTGCTAACCAAGATATTAATATGATGTTCATGTTAATTTCTATGTGGTTATGTACGTGTATTCTATTCTATGCTTGATGAGTCATAACAAGTAAATAATTTGATAATCACATAAAGTGAAAGAGGATTCGCACCAAAACTCTTGGAACGTATATACCTTGAGTATGAGCAGTGGGTGGAGTTGTAAGAAATAGTAATTTATGACTTCTAATCGAGTACAAGACTTTGTACGCTTTATCTATTTTAATGCACTAGAATTTTGTCATTTCATGTGACATAGTTAATACCTTCTCGGAGTTGCTCCCAAGTTGGTTCCCAAAAAGGGCGATTGTTTATGGAGGAGACCCGTTTGATGTGAAATCCAAAAATTAATTATTAAATAACTTTATTTTATTTTGAGTCTACGTTATAAGTACATTGTTATGGCAAGGTAAGACTATGTGGTTATTTATGCTTTTGCTTAGGTGAATCATGTTAGTGTGTTGCATAATCTTTAGGGTTTACGTACTCACCTTTACTAATTACGTGTTTTGGGTGCATGGCCATGTCTTTGTCTTGGCCCTACGACGACCCATCTTGATGGCGAGTAGAAGTCTAGAATAAAGAGAAAGCAACAGGTACAGGAGGGTCGTATAGTCAATCATGCAGTGCTCCTGGTTGTTGTTCTTCCTTTGTTTGTTTTGGTTATGATGTCTTTATTACTCGTTTATGACATTTTTTATGTTTGTTGGACTAATGTTGGTTTTAAAATATATAAAACTAAGTTCGTTTTGAACGACCGTTGTTTCGATTTAAATTTGTAATAAAGTATTTGTTTTGGTTTCAGGTTTAAAAGTTTGTTTTGATTTTGAAGGGCACACTAGTACAAAATTTACATTTTGCTGCGCCTTATTTGCTGCGGTTTTTTGGTGTTTTATAAAAACCGCAGCAAATAAATTGATATTTTTGTTAAGGAGTATTATTTGCTGCGGTTGTTAACCGCAGCAAATAGTGCTGTACATTTTTTTTTCTTTTTCTTTTTTTTTTCCCGTTGGGACTGTTTTTTTTTTTTCTGCCTTTTTCTTTTGTTGCTTTGTCCTTCTTTTTTCTTATCTTCCTTCATTCTCTCAAGAACTCACACTCAAACCTAACTCTAACCAAACCTAGCTAACTCCCTCATTCTTCGACTACCATCTTCTCTCACACTCTTCTCTGAACTCACACTCACACACCTAACTCCCTCTTCCGTCTTTCTTCCGTCTGAACTCACAGTCAGCATCCTAACTCCCTCATTCTTCCGTCTGAAGTCAGTCCACCGTCTGAACTCACTCCACTGTCGCCGCCAGATACCTCCCCGACGGTCTGTAGCAATTGGGTTAGTAGTATTGAATTAATTGTTAATTACTTCTGCTTTAGTTTCCTTTATGTTAAGTGGAAGACTGAAAGTAATAAACACCTAAACAAGTCATAGATTTCAAGATTTGTCAACATGATTAGTTATTACAGTAGTCCAAAATACATCTTTCAAGTTTCAACCTTTTTTGATTTTTTGTCACTGATTTGTCACTGATTTGTCAACCTTAAACCCCAATTTAAATTGAATTTGATTTTTGTTAGAATTTAATTACTTATATAGTTATATTTGAATGAAACTAGTTGTATGAAATTGAATTACTTAATTATGTTGATTGAATAAATTAATTTTGAATTTGTAAATTTGTAAATTTGGAGGATGAGAAATAAACAGAGAGATAAACANTAGAGAGATAAACAGAGAATTTATAGTGGATTTTTGTAATATTGAATTTACAATGAATTTAAACAGAGATGGAACTAACTAAATGTAAATTCATAATGTAATAGCCATTCGTGCCGCCGTCGACGCTGTCCCAATATCTTCGACGCTTTTTGACCGTAAAACACCAAGCTAAGGTTTGAATTATTTATTTATTTAATTATTTATTTATTTATTGCGTTTTTATTTTGCTGTTTCTTTGTAATTGTTCAGGTTAATATAGTAATAATAGATTGATACGCGATTTACTTTTGCATTGATCTAAAGATTGTGTCTTTTATTGGGTTTGTTGTTTATGCATGTTTAATTTAGTGAAAGAAAGTTAATTTCCAGTTGTTTTCCAGAATTTGGGTTGTAGTGTTTCATTGGGTTGTCATGGGTAAAATTTTCCAGAATTTGATGTTATTTTTGATTTTGGTAGTTTAATTATTCACTAAATTGTATTTTATTATTTTTTTAATTAGTCATTAGTTGGTATTTGTGTGCTGTTGTAGTGTTCAAGTGTTGTTGCAAACCATAAGTTTATTTAGATTTATGTGCTAAACTCTTGAACAATATGTTGTGTTTTGTGAATATTATTGTGGGACTTTATTTATAAATAAAAAACACTACTTTAGGTAAATTTTTCTCACAAAATTGTTTTCCATGGAAAGTTTTATCCATCGAAACAAACAAAATCTAAATGAAAATTGCTACCTTAGTTATGAAGGAGTTATATAATTTGAATTTTTACATTATAAGTTAATTCTAAGGATGTTGTGATTGCATGGTTGTTCATTGTTTCTTTTTCTTTTCTTAGGTAATTCAACTCACATTTGAAGTTCATAATTGCACTCACATTGTTTCATTTATCAGAATGTTTAATTTAGTTGAATTGCTAGTCCATACTAGATAACATCAACTCAAAATCCAGCTAAGCTGGAGCTCCATTTCAAATACTAATCCATAGTAATACCTCAGGAGTGGGTGTTTGGTTCAACCCTTTCTAGTACTATGGAATGGGTGTCGCTCTTAATGACGAAAAAGATGAAAAAGTTGGAATCATTTACCAAGGGTATAGGATTCCACACCTCCGTTGTTAACATATGAGCGATGAACCAAACAATTTACAAAAAGAAACNTTCGAGACAAGGTTGCGACATTCTTGTACACACATTGTTTATGAAGAAGCTAGGAATATATTAGTACATTCACTTAGTTATTAATTGAACTTTTAGCTATTGGTAATTTCTATATTGGTACAGTGACACTTCAGTGTGGTAGTTTGGTGGGATTAGCTGCAGTGTGTGGTTTGTGCTGTGTATGGTTGTTTGGTTGGAGTTTAGTTGAACTTGGTGGTAGTTGTGGTGCTGCTGCAGGGTGAGTATGCTACTACTATTTTTGCAGTGGTTGCTGTTGGTTGTTGTGTTGGTTGTTTTTTGACTTTATGCTGGTTTTGTTTGCTGTGTTGGTGGTGGGTTGCTGTGGTTTTGTTGCAGTTTTGTTGAGTTATGCAGGCTGCAGATGGTATTTCAGGCTGTGATGAAACTGGGCAGTTAGTGCAAATGCAGTGGTGGCTGTTTTGCTTATTGCTTGTGCTGTAGTGCAGTAGTGAGGGGCAGTCTGGGTCTTGTATTTTAGGTGTTTGGCCTGGAGTTGTATGCAATTGTTGTTGCTGAATTTAGGTCTTGTATTTTAGGTGTTTGGCCTGGAGTTGTATGTAAAAAATAAATTCATTAATTTATATTAATTGAACTGAATTCGGTTTCGATAAATTGGGTACTAGCTGCGGAATATTATATGCAGGGAGCGTGGATGATATTAGGAATTACGAGCGTAATTTCATTTCAGAAAATTATTCAAAAAATTAAAAAAAAGTATTTGCTGCGGTTCTCCAAACAACCGGAGTAAAAAACTCAACTACAAATGGAGGGAAAGTGGTTATTTGCTGCGGTTGTTTGGAGAACCGCAGCAAATAACACCTCAGAAAATGGAGGGAAAAATGGTTATTTGCTGCGGTTGTTTGGAGAACCGCAGCAAATAACACCTCAGAAAATGGAGGGAAAAATGGTTATTTGCTGCGGTTGTTTGGAGAACCGCAGCAAATAACACCTCAGAAAATGGAGGGAATAATGGTTATCTGCTGCGGTTGTTTGGAGAACCGCAGCAAATAACCCTGTTTCCCACCAATTTTTGAGTTGTTATTTGTTGCGGTTCTCCAAACAACCGCAGCAAATAACGCTATTTTTTGCTGCGGTTTAACCGCAGCAAATAATTTTTGATTATTTGCTGCTGCTATAAGTGCTGCGGTTCAAAACCGCAGCAAATAACCGCCAAAAAACCGCAGCAAATCTCGTTTTTTGTACTAGTGAATGGTTCGGCCNTAGCAAATCTCGTTTTTTGTACTAGTGGCACACCAGTTAAGTGCTTACTAGGGGAGTTTGTTTAATGCACACGTATTTGCTAGGTTTGGTGATCATTTTGTTTAAGTCATGTTTATTCCTTTTCAAGGTTCGAATCTTTACAATTCATGTGACTTTATGTCACTTCACAAACCAGGTGTTTTATTATTATCCTAAATCTACATGAAAAACCGTCATCATGGCTTATATACAAGCGCAATCACGTAAATATGGAAAGCGATAAAACATGTTGGAAAAGCTTAAAAGCACATAAAGCTCATGTCATCATGCTTTGGACAAGAAACAATAAAATCATGTGATCATGCTTATAAAACTTTTAAAACATGTAAATATGCTCAAGCAAAAAAAACTTTAAAACGAACTACATTATCATGTAATCATGCTCAAGATAGTTTAAAGGCCTGAGCATGATTGTTTATATTTTCCGTATTTTATTACATCAACAACAACAACAACAACAACAACCACAACCACAACAACAACAACAACAACAACAACAACAACAACAACAACAACAACATCAGCAGCAACAACAACAGCAACAACAACAACAACACCAACAACAGCAACAGCAATAACAACAACAACAGCAACAACAACAACAACAACAACAACAACACCACCACCACCACCACCACCACCAACAACAACAACAACAACAACAACAACAACACACAACAACCATAATAATAATAATAATAATAATAATAATAATAATAATAATAATAATAATAATAATAATAATAATAATAATAATAATAATAAGAGAACATGATGAAGATGACTAATGATCTTGAAGATGAACTTGAAGAGAGAAAGTTCATTATTGCGGCGTCATATTAGATACCTTCCATGCTAGGGTTGAGGTTACTGGGGACATTTGTTTCAATGATTTCAAGGTTGTCAATGATCTGCTGATAAGTTCCATGTCATCGCTGGGGGAGTGATAGGTTATTGAAGTCATTATTGCTCGCTTGGGATGTTGGGAATCTGCATTAGGGCTTACTCCGCTGTGGATCATTACATGATAATGATGATGCTGGGGATTGATGTATGTTTCTGATCATGATAATTCTACTTAGCTGGGGATCTGAATATTTAAAGAATTTGTTCTTTTAACTTTACTGGGGAGCTAAAGAACTTTTCCCTCAACTTTGCAGGGGATAATGTAATTTTGGCTTCATTGGGGATAGAAGTCAAGTCAATGGTTTTTGATAGGGGTACTTAACTTTTCAAAAGATTCATGATTTAACTTCATAGGGAAGTTGTTGATGGTGTAATGTCAAAAGCTTACTATAAGCGGTGTACTTGTCGGTAATGAAGAAATTTTTTCTCTGACTTTGATTTTGACTTTTATGTAGAACATTTGGAGATGTCATGAACTATATCATCCCGTGAGTTAATTATTCTTGGCCTAAAATATCCCATAATGCATCATAGAAAGCCCCCAGCGCGAAAATTAAGGAGCGAAAATCGAAAAACCGAGGCCAAGGACCGTGCGTGTGGGTGCAAAGCCTGCGACCCAGCGCACGCTCGCTTGTCTCCTTTTTTCTCTCTTTTACTTTCTCTTTCGTCTCATTTGCTTCATTCATTCACAAATATCATACGAACATTCGCAGTGAACCGCATTTTCGCCATTTCCAAACCTCAATCCGCAAATTTTAAGCTTCTAAATTCTTACAAATCATCAAATTACTGAAGTAAGTAATGTTCTTTGTGGTTTTTAGCATTTATTTCGTGTTTTTGCCATGTTTTTTATGGTTATTCATGTGAATTTTGAAATGTGGGTTTTTGAATGTGGAGATTTTTTGTGAAATATGTTTGGTTTTTTGGATTGTATGCATGAAATGTAGCATTTTAGTAGTTGTTTCACTTGAAATGGTTAAGAATTGAGTGAAACTAGAGTTTTAAAGTTTGATGTTCATGGAGGTTATGGTGATTATGGAGGTTGTAGTTCTAGAGCTTGTTAATGAAATGTGATGATCTTGTATGCTTAAATTTTTCTACTTTAGTGAAAAGTAGTGATATGAACTTCAATTTGGCCATGGCATGCTTAATTAGTCACTTCCTTCCTCATAGAAGTTGTAGTAGTAGAGAAGAATCTACTTCCCGAATGAGTTAGTTCGTACGAATCGATTGCATTGTATGCTTAAATTTGTCTACTTTGGTGCAAAGTAATGATATGAACTTCAATTTGGCCATGGCATGCTTAATTACTCATTTCCTTTCTCATAGAAGTAGTAGTACTAGAGAAGAATCTACTTCCCGAATGAGTTAGTTCGTACGAATCGATTGCATTGTGACCTTATGAGTGTCCGGAAACTTGTTGAATTTGATCATTTTAGTGCAAAATGATGTCTTGATCATGATAGGATGAAAATTTCAACACTTTAGAGACTTTGAAAATTTTAGTTTAATTAGGCTAGTATCAACTAAAATTGGCTCATTTGGCATATTTTCCTCGTGGTATACTAAATTTCCACAAAATTTGATAATTTGATCATCTTAGGACTAAATGAATCAAATTAACCAAATTATGAATAAGGATGTCTCTGAAATGTGTCATAGGGCATGACTTGCAAGTTTCGTCAAATTGTTGAATTTTGATCAAAATTTACCTTTAAATGGCATTATTAGTTATGAACAGGCTATCGCACACCTCTCAAAAATAACCGAACAACTCTAACTAATATAGATAGGGAAGTAGGGATCGAATCCTCAAGGAAGTTATTAAATTCTACTAGTTCTAAAAAGCCTAAAGTGTGTAAGGGGCCTTGGTGGAAATTTCGGTAAATGACTACTAAAACTAAGAAGACTAAAAGTGAAACTAAGGAAATGACGAGAAATTATTGATTAAACTCTATTAATGAAAACCTAGGGTTATCGGTTCACTATGGTCAATAAACAAACTCAATTAATGCTCACTAATCAATTCATTGGCATTCATTGAACTAGGGCTCACTAATTCTCTCGAACTTAGACTCCCTCAAAACTCCTTTCCCGGCCCTCGCTCGCATAAATTCGTTTTTTGCCTATTATTCAGTGGTCTAATTGTGGTAATCTTACCTCTCGGCCTCGATTTCGACAATAACCTAACTTACAACTAAATCTGGCCACAATTTAATTGCAATCGATAGAATTCAATAATAGGAATTCAATTAAAAGCCAAAAACTAATTAGAAAACATAAATTAAATTCACACCATGATCATAGATCCCCTAACCCTACAGAAAAAGACTACTCACACATAATTAAGGGAACAAAAACAAAATCAAAATTAAATAACATGATCATGAACAAAAACTAATTAAAACTAAATTAATTACTAATAAAACTAAATTAAGAATCAAAATAGCAAAACTAATTAATCTAAACTAAAAACTAAGAAGCTAAAGAGATTCATGAAATTAAATAAATTAAAAAGCATAAGGAAATAAATTACCAAATTAATGATGAAATTGCATTAATTGAAAGCTTGAATTGTTAAACAAACTAATCAATTATAAAATTCTAGAGAGAATACTGAATTTTGAATTCCTAGGTCTAAAAATTCGATAAAAACTTGTTAGGGTCGTGCCCTCTTTACATTGAGTATATATAGTATTTAGGTTTTTATTATAATAAAACCCATGAGCAAAAACCGCGAAGAAAAGCAGAATGGATCAAAATCAGTGCTACTTGCGCCCGCATAGGTCAAATCTAGTTTGTTCCCTGCGCCCGCATGGTGAATATTGAGTGAGTTCTGATACTTCTGATCTATGTTGCAGGCGCATAGGTTAAATGGGGATTAAAGGGCTGCGCCCGCATGAAGCAACTTCAGCAACATTTTGACGATCTTCCTTATTTCTTCGCTCGATTCTTCGATTCTCGTTCGTGACCTGGCATGCATCCCGAGGCAAAGTGCTTTTTGACTCGTTTTAGCTTCAAATGACTTCATAACTCTCTATTACGCTCCTGTGACATATAAACAAAACCGAAAACCTCGTGTAATAACCGAAAGACTATAAAATAACTGAAAGAGGTTCTAAAAGTCAACTAAAGACGCTAAAACCATTCCAAAATATAACTTAACATCGAAAGACGATTTTTAAACAAAACAAGGCCACAAACTTAACTAGTTAGCACAAAAATCAACCGAAAATGAGGGAAAAACGCAACATAAAACACGTATGTCAAATGAGGGAAAGACTACACCCTATCAAAACAAAATAAGCATCATAACTCAAGAGAACATCCGAACACACATGGATCAAAGCCGGCCAATTAAGCGTCCAATTACCGGCCTTCCTAAATACGTGTCAAACAAAATAAGTTTAATGAATCGATGACTAGAGTAGCTCACGGATTGTCACTCCACACAATTAACGATGAGCTTATAACAATGAAGCTCTAACCCTCGCCTCCCAACCAAATATGGAATGAAAGGCAAAATGTGTTTAAATGCAATTTTAAGAACCCGAAACCCACATCTCACACCTCTGCAAGTGTTTAAGGGTATCCACTCATCCTAAATGTCGAGTAGGAAAGCAATTAATACTCTACGACCTTGACAAAGGATTCGCTTCACAATAACCATAGCCTGTGCACAAAGATCAAAAAGGACTTTAATATGCTTGTAACGTGGCTAGGGTGATGGGTAGGATAAAAATTTGGGATAATGTGGTGGAATGCGGGGTATACGCATATAAAATCATGGAAAATCTTCATCATTCTCCAACAACCAATTCAACCAAATCAAACCAAACTTTTCTTTATTTTTCACATCAACACTATAAATCTCATAATTCAATCATCAACCACTACTTCAAACTTTAAACTTCTTTCTTTTCTTTCTCTTTTTGTTTCATCTCTTTTTTTTTTTCAACTTTATTATGCTTTCATAAAAAGTTTTTTCTTTAATTTTCATGCATAATAGATCATAGTTTCACGACTGTTAATGATTTATTTTTGCTTAAAATTCAATAAACAATAAACATAATCATCACACATACGTAACTAGGCCATGAATAAAATATGACTTTTTAATTAACTACAACAGCCTAGACATTAATATGCAGAGCCTTATATGAGAAACTTTATAATCTAACTTTCAACAATAACATTTCCACTATTTCACCATCAATCCATAACACCCTTCAAAAGTCTATTTTAACAACATCACAACTACTTCAACTCCCCCAAACCAAGTTTGGGCATATAATGCATTATGTAGCAAGGCTAATAGGCTTGTAATGTGGCTAAAAATACAAATGAAAGGGATAAAAGCTCAAAACATGATATCAAGGGAAAATATAAATGTAGGAAATGAAATTCTGAAGCTCAAAAGAAGAAATGAAGGCCTTTTATCATGCGCAACATATGCAAAATCCACAATTAAAGTTACTAGAATCCAAAGTGAAACCCAAAATCATAATTGCACCAGGAACTAAGCACACATGAAAGGAAAATATGAATGAATTTATATTCAAAAGTGGCTCAAATCCTCCCGTTAACACAATTCAAGTGCAAGACCCAAGCAAGGTTGAGAAGAGTTGACCAATAAAAGGAAATCCGGCGATCAAATTCAAGTCATGGCCAACAAATCACACATGTGGATCCATCCACAGTCAAGAGTCATAAAGTTTTCAAAATAAGCACAAGGGGTACAGAATTAGTCAATTCCAACAATAAAACTCGACCGGAACACGAATAATCCATTAAGCCAATTCTCTCTAAAATTAAACCTAAGAAAGCAGTACAATCTTTTTGGTCACATGTAAACTCCCATTCCTAACAAATGGTACAAACCATGCAACAGTCCTAAAAAAGCAATAAAACTAACCTAAGAAAGCAATAAAACTAACTAATAAAATAGGAAAGCAATAAAATACTTACCTCCTCCAAGCAAAACTTAGCAATGTCCTCATTGATGGAGAGAGAAAAAAAAAACTACTAACCTATGAGTTGCCTCCCACAAAACATTTGTTTAAGGTCATTAGATTGACCGTAATTACCTTAGAACTCAAGGTGGATCAAAGAGTGAACGTGAGCCCCATGTAGTTAAACACCCAAAGCAATTTGGGGTTATTGTCTGTTCAAATACCCTATAGTCCTGGCTAGGAACCTCATTATCTGTTTTCTTCACTTTGCAAGCATGTGGGAATGACTTTTGAGGTTTTCGACGCTTCTTAAGGCGCGATTTCTTTTCATTTGGATTCTGATACGTCTCATTTTTATCACTATCTCCGTCACTTGCAATAGAATCCAAACACAAAGAGGCCTCCAGAAGATCTTTATCAAGGGATCGAGGCAAGTCATTATGAACAATCTCATTAGGAGTGTAAACTACATTGCATGGCTGTTCTAACATGGGATTTTTCATTGCATTATTAATATTAAATGTCACTTTATCATCCCCTACAGAAAGGGTTAAACTTCCATTTTTAACATCAATGACGGCACCTGCAGTATGTAAGAAAGGTCTACCTTGAATGATAGGGATATGAGCATCCTCATCAATATCAAGGACAAAAAAATCAACTGGAATGAAAAATTTTCCTACTCTAACAGGTACATCCTCTAAAACACCCTTAGGGTATTTTACAGTTCTATCCGCCATCTGCAAAGTAACATTATTAAATTTAAGTTCTCCCATGTCAAGCTTCTTAAAATTGATAAGGTTATCACACTTACACTAGCTCCTAAACCACATAAAGCTTTATCCATAAATAAAGGACCTATATTGCATGGAATTGAAAAACTCCAAGGATCCTTCAACTTAGGAGGAGATTTGTTTTGAAGGATCGCACTGCACTCCTCGGTGAGTGCAACTGTCTCTGTTACATTCAACTCACGTTTCCTACTCAAAATATCTTTCAAAAATTTAGTATAAGTAGGCACTTGAGTAATTAAATGAGTGGAAGGCACAATAACTTGCAAATTTTTAATTATTTCAAGGAATTTACGAAAGTGACTATCGTTCTTACTTCTAATTACCCTGTTCGAAAAGGGTAACGACACCATTGAGGGAGGAATTGTATCAATAACTGAATCTGCTACTGGAGCTTGCTTATTTGATGCTTCCTTCTCCTTTGAAACTTCATTCTGCTTTTCTACAGCTACTTCTTCAAGGTCTTCAATAACAACCGAACTAGTCTTCTTTGTCCCATCTGTAGCCTTGTTAGCATCATCATCAGACATTCTAGGACCTTCATAGTAAGTACCGCTCCTTGTTGCAATGGAATTGCAATGATCACGAGGTGGATTGCTTGATGAAGCATTTGATGGAGCAGGTTGAGGAGGAAGTTGGCCTTGTTGCCTTTGAGTAGATGATTGAGCAATTTGGGCTACTTGAGTCTCCAATTGTCGATTGTGGGCCTGCATAGCTTCCATGGCTTTCTGCATCTGCGTCATCATGTTCTTCAGTTCAAAAATGTCATTGCTAGTTGGCTGTGGAGCTGCTGGGAGTGGTGCTGGAGGTGGTAATCTACTGAAACCCGGTTGTTAAGGTGGAGTAAACTGTTGAATCTGTTGTTGTTGTTGTGGTGCAAAATGTGGCTGCTGCTGCGGATTTTGAACATTGCTAGTATTCTTGTAGGAGAAGTATGGATGATCTTTCCAATAAGGATTGCATGTGTTAGAAAAGGAGTTATACTTGTAATCTTGAAATGCACATACTTGCTCCATAGAACTATGACATGCTTGCATACTATGCCCAAAAGAACCACATAAATCACAAAAAACATTTGTAGCTCTCGAAAGTGCATCCATTGCAGCTACCGTCATTGGATTGGAGGATGGTGTGTTGATCTTTTCTAGCTTCTCATGGATTGCATTGATTTGTGAAGCCAAACTCTCATATTTGTCATCTATCACATGTTTTCCTCCTCTCTTAGCATGTCCTCTAGGATTACCAAATCGAGAATTATGGATGGCAATCTGCACAATTAGATCATAAGCAGCATTGACTTCTTTGTTCATAAATCGGCCACTAGCGGCGGAATCACGCAAAGTTCTATTCTCATTACCCAAGGCATTATAGAATGATTCCACTAAAAACCACTTCTCAAGTCCATGATGACGCACATTCTCAACAAATCCTTAAATCTCTCCCATGCATCATAAAGAGTTTCATCTATTTCTTGGTTAAAATTCGTAATTTCACTCCTAAGTTGTGTAGTTCTCTCAGGAGGATAGTACTTCCTTTGAAAAGCAAGAGCTAAGTCATCCCAACTATTAATAGTATCCATGTTCAAACCATTCAACCAAGATCGTGCTTTCTCCTTTAATGAAAATGGAAACATCGTACGTCGTATGTAATCTTGAGATACACCAACTTGCTTGATTGTATTGCAGTACTGAATGAAGTTATTCAAATGTAAGTTCGGATCTTCCTTCATTGTGCCTGCAAACTGATTCCATGCAACCATGTTCACGAAAGCTAGCTTCAATTCGAAATTCAAGGCCTCTATATCAGGAACTCGGTAACCACCTCCCACTGTTGCCGAACTCGGCTGAGAATAGTCTTTTAAGGACCATGCTGGTGGTGACGGCGGCGGCGGTGCATCATTCCTTGGTGGGTTATTCTCGTTGAACTGTGATTCTGCCATCTATTCCTTATCTACACCATCGGAAATATTCAACTCAGCAAATAATTGTGTCAAATGAACAAGTATTCGTTAAGAAAGAATGACTCTTCGTGATCTCCACTTCCTTCTACGACTCCTCTTATGCAACGATCTTTCCGATTCAGGGTCAATCCAAACCGGCATACAACCTAATACCTGCTCACAATCGAAACTCGAAACCGAAATAAGAACTACCTCAAAGAACGTGAAAGTTCCCTCAGGTGAGGAAATAAAACCGTAAATAAAAATAAGAAAACACTTTCAACCCGACTAATAGAATTAAAAATTGCCTCCCCGGCAACAGCGCCAAAATTTGAACAGGCTATCGCACACCTCTAAAAAATAACCGAACAAATCTAACTAATATAGCTAGGGAAGTAGGGAACAAATCCTCATGGAAGTTATTAAATTCTACCAGTTCTAAAAAGCTTAAAGTGTGTAAGGGGCCATGGTGGAAAATTCGGTAAATGTCTACCAAAACTAAGAAGACTAAAAGCGAAACTAAGGAAATGACGGGAAATTATTGATTAAACTCTATTAATTGAAACCTAGGGCTATCGGTTCACTATGATCAATCAACAAACTCAATTAACGCTCACTAATCAATTCATTGGCATTCATTAAACTAGGGCTCACTAATTCTCTTGAACTTAGACTCCCTCAAAACTCCTTCACCGACTCTCGCTCGCATAAATTCGTTTTTGCTTATTATTCAGTGGTCTAATTGTGGTAATCTTACCTCTCGGCCTCAATTTCGACAATAACCTAACTTACAACTAAAGCTGGCCACAATTTAATTTAATCGATAGAATTCAATAATAGTAATTCAATTAAAAGCCAAGAACTAATTAGAAAACATAAATTAAATTCACACCATGATCATAGATCCCCTAACCGTAGAAAAAAGACTACTCACACATAATTAAGGGAACAAAAACAAAATCAAAATTAAATAACATGATCATGAACAAAAACTAATTAAAACTAAATTAATTACTAATAAAACTAAATTAAGAATCAAAATAGCAAAACTAATTAATCTAAACTAAAAACTAAGAAACTAAAGAGATTGATGAAATTAAAGGAATTGAAAAAGCATACGGAAAGATATTACAAAAATAATGATGAAATTGCATTAATTGAAAGCTTGAATTGTTGAACCAAATAATCAATTATAAAATTCTAGAGAGAATAAAGAATTTTGGATTCCTAGGTCAAAAAATATCTCAACTAAGGAAAGGCGAGAATACTTAGACCACTTCTGAACTAGATCCTGAATTGATTTTAAAACTTAAGGATGAGCTTCATAGGGCAAAGTTGGATCTTGCCATTGCTGCTTTATATAATTAAGCTCAGCTTAAGAAACTTGAAATCAAGGAACATGATTTGAGTGATTGCCTAAGAATGATGAATAGGTTGCTCGATGCTCAAAGTACTCTAAACATTTGGACCTCACAACCTGGTAATTCTATGAGGTTTGGATTAGGGTATTCTGGAAGTAGTTCCCAACAGCCCCAAAAGTTGGGGAGAGATGAGACTTGGATTTCTAAAATCAAGAGAGGTAAATATGTTTTTGCAAAAGACATGCATGTATGCATCGCCTATTGTGGTAAGAATGGACATGTTACTGAAACTTGTTGGACCAAGCAAAAACATAAGAAGAAAAATCAGTGTCATGTTAAAAGAACTCATACTCATCAGAGTCACACACATAATTTGTCTATAAATGAAAAACACGATAAAACAAGAATGAAAAATGTAAAACAAATCTGGGTTAGAAAGGAAAGTATCAAACCAGTTCCCATTAACAACGAACCCAAGAAAATCTGGGTTCCTAAAACTAAACCTTGTTTTGTTTGTGCAGGTTAAAGTGAAAGGAATTGAAAGCCATTCTGGTATTTGGACAGTGGTTGCTCAAGACACATGTCAGGAGATAAAAGACAATTTCTTTCACTCGTAGCCTATGAATGAGGAAGTGTCACATTTAGAGATAATAGTAAAGGTTTGATCAAGAGTATAGGTAAGGTTGGTAAGTCGCTTTCTCAAGCAATTGATAATGTATATTTTGTTGAAGGTTCGAAACACAACCTCTTGAGCATACCTCAACTATGTGACAAAGGAAACCATGTTGAATTTGAAACAAATCTCTGTCACATAGCTAACACTAAAACAAGGGCACTAGTCTGTAAGCGGTTCCGACACAATAATGTTTACGTAACATTTTTGAGTCAGATTCCTAAGACCAGTGGAACTTGTCTCAACGTTATTGACGATGACCATTGGCTGTGGCACAAGAGACTTGGACATGTAAGTTTTTCCTTGTCGAATAAACTATGATCTCAGGACTTAGTTACAAGTTTACCTAAAATTAAGTTTGTTGCAGAACATATTTGTCATGAATGTGCCAAATGTAAGCATGTCAAGTCTTCATTCCAGCCAAAGAAGTTTGTAAGCACTACTAGACCATTCAAAATTGTGCACATGGACTTCTGTGGACCCATGCGTGTAAAAGGTTGAAATGTTCATAGTTATGTGTTTGTGTTAGTTGATGATTACTCTCATTATACTTGGACAATATTTCTAAAAATTAAAAATGAAACTTTTGAAGAATTTGAAATCTTGATAAAAACAGGTCAAAAATAAGATTAATCATCAACTGGTCTCTATCCGGTCTGATCATTGTCCTAAATTTGACAATGCCAGCTTCATTACCTACTGTAGTGATCATGGTGTATCTCACAAATTCTCAGCCCCCAGAACTCGACAACAAAATGGAGTGGTTGAAAGGAAAAACCGCACTCTGAAAGAAATGGCAAGAACAATTCTTCTACAGAGTGGTCCACCTCGAAACTTCTGGACTAAAGTTGTGAGTACTTCTTGCTATATTTTAAATAGGGTAGTGCTGACACCTTTACTACAGAAAACACCTTATGAGTTTCTTAGGGGAAGAAAACCAAACATTGCACACTTACGCGTTTTTGGGTGCAAGTGCTTTGTACACAATAATGGTAAATCAGGTTTGGATAAATTTGATCCCAGAAGTGATGAGGCTGTTTTAATTGGATACTCTTCACACAGCAAGGCATACAAAGTTTTGAACAAAAGAACCTTGTATGTGGAAGAGAGTATCCACGTTCTGTTTGATGAAACTAATATATTTAGCACGCATGTGCAGGTTGATGATGATGAATTTGAAATTTGCATGCTAAACTTTTCCAGAGCAAATGAAGTAGAAGGTGCTGAACCAGACTTACCACACAACTCTCCTAGAGAGGAAGAGTCTGGTCAAACACAAACTCAAGAAGCTTAGGAATTAAGAGAAGGAAATAGTGACTCAGAGGCACAACCACATAAATACAATGCAGTTGATACCACTATGGAACCTGGTTCACCTGTTCAATGTAACAATAAAATAAGGGGAACCAGTACAGGAACGAGTTGAACATTAGAAGGCACCAATTCAAATCTTGATACGAACAAATCCTTCAAGGACAAGTCTGCTCATCCCTCCGATCTTATCATTAGTGATATTAACAAAGTGGTGCAAACGAGAAATTCTACTCTACAAAATTTTTTGCTTTCCTTTCCTTTCTTTCATATGTTGAACCAACTCATTATAAGACTATTTTTATGGATCCAGATTGGCTTATGTCCATGCAAGATGAACTCAATCAGTTTGAGAGAAATTAAGTATTGCATCTTGAACCCGGGAAGGGAAACATGTCTATTGTTTGAACTAAATGGGTGTTAAGGAACAAACTGGATGATGCAGGTATTATAGTCAGGAACAAGGCCAGACTAGTGGTCCAAGGGTTTAATCAACAGGAAGGAATTGATTATAATGAAACCTTTGCTCCAATATCCAGGCTTGAGGCAATCAGGATTATAATTGCTTTTGTAGCTCATATGAACTTCAAACTCTTTCAAATGGATGTTAAGGAAGCCTTTCTTAATGGTTATTTGAAAGAAGATGTATATGTGGAACAACCATCTGGATTTGAGGATAGTGACTTGCCAAACCATGTTTTTAAACTTGAAAAAGCTCTTTATGGTCTCAAACAAGCTCCCAGAGCTTGGTATGAGAGGATTTGCAGTTTTCTTTTAGAAAATGGATATAAGAGAGGTTCAGTTGACAAGACACTATTCTTGAAGTAAAAGGGAACGGATTTGCTAGTGGTCTAGATATATGTAGATGATATTTTGTTTGGAGCTACTAATCTTGATTTGTGTAATTAGTTTGTAGATTTGATGAAAAGTGAATTTGAAATGAGTATGATGGGAGAACTTGGATTCTTTCTAGGACTTCAAATCAAGTGAACCAAGGATGGAATTATGATTCATCAGCAGAAGTACCTCAAGGAGTTGCTGAAAAGATATGGCTTGCAAGATAGCAAATCCTATGAAACACCCATTCCAACTTCCACAAAATTAAGCCTTAATGAGAAGGGAAAGGGTGTTGGGGGTAAGTTGTATAAATGTATGATTGTCTTATTGCTCTACTTAACATCCAGTAGGCCAGATATAGTGTTTTCAGTAGGGTTGTGTGCAAGATTTCAAAGCAACCGTAAAGAATCTCACCTAAAGGCTGTTAAGATAATTTAAAAATACCTTAATGATACTAATGATCTATGTTTGTGGTATACAAAAGGTAGCAGTATGAATCTTATAGGATATTAGATGCTGACTTTGCTGGTTTTATTGTGGACAGGAAGAGTACTTCTAGAATAATGGCTCACTTCATAGGTTCCTGTCTTATCTCATGGGGATCTAAGAAACAGAAATCTGTGGCCTTATCCAAAGAAGAGTCTGAGTAAGTTGCAGCTGCTTTGCGTTGTGCTCATCTCTTGTGCATAAATTCACAACTAAAGGATTTTGGGATCTGTTTCAGAAGTGTTCCCATTTTATGTGATAACACAAGTGCTATCAATATTTCGAAAAATCCAGTCTAACATTCTAAAACCAATCATATTGAGATTAGGCATCATTTTCTAAGGGACAATGTTGAAAAAGGTAATGTAGAATTGGAGTTTTGCAGGTCAGAAGATCAACTAGCTGACATCTTTACAAAACCATTGAGCAGAGAAATGTTCATCAAGCACTAGTAAAAAAATAGCTTATTAGTATCGTTTTTTTTGCACCTATTTGTATCGTTTTACACACGATACAATTGGAGACATAACAAATAACAAACTCTATTTGTATCGTTTGTTAGAAACGATGGTAATAGCTTCTATTTGCATCATTTGTTTGTAAAAACGATACAAAAAAACCACCTATTTGCATCGTTTTTTTGGTGGAAACGATACAAATAGGTAGTCTATTTATATCGTTTTTACAAACAAACGATGCAAATACGTGGCCTCTTTGTATCGTTTTTGGAAAAAAACGATGCAAATAGGTAGTCTATTAGTATCCTTTTTTTAACAAACGATACTAATAATGCTGTTTATAAAACAAATTTCAAATGGTAATTTGGTGGGCTCTATATTCACAATAAATAATATATCTATATATGTATATGCATCCTCCCGCCATTGCCCCTGTGCGATTCTCTATAGTTTACAATACTAATATAAATATTTCATTAACAAATTAAAAATTGTAAACGATTCAGATATATACAATACACTTTCAATTATTATATAATTATATTTTACAACGACAAGTTGGATAGATGTTTACGAAATAACTAAATTAAAAGTATGAACAATATTGTAATCAAATACATTTTTTATTTAATTAGGATCGGATAATAAGAAATTTAGTCTGAAGAACCTCGCCCATTGCTCGCGAACTTCATCCAAATCTCTTTTGGTATACGGGGCAGATCTTCCAATATAGTCCTTCAAAAGATTATATTGAAAACAAAACGATGTAAGTAAAGTATGTAAGATATTATTGTTAAGAGAATAAGAAAGGGTACAGTAGCTTTCCAATCACTACATATGAATATGCTGCTACTGTCTAAACAAACATATTAAAAAAAGACATCACATGCTTTGCTAAAACTTCAAGCAGGACAATCAATAATGTATATAAGCAGGACAAAAATTGGACAATCAACAAGAGACCGAATAAATTGGACAAAAGGAAAAGGAAATAGATGGATATAAGAGTCGGAAACAAAAATGGAGTGTTTATCCTCATAGATAAGGCATTGACAATAATGTAGTTAAGATCTTAAAGCAAGTCCTTGGAGAAGTGAAGTTGACCACTGGTGGTGACCTCAACGGGCATGTATTTTGTATGAGGGGTGGCTTCAAAAGCATATAGGGAGATTTTGGACTCTATTCCAACGGCAGTAGTTGGATCTTAGAAATGAATCGTAGTTGGATGCAAATATGACCATATTTACCCTTACAAATTTTCTCTTAACATTGTTTCTTAGGAAGAGTTTTGGGTTGACCCTGGAAGATCTATTCCAAAGGCATACGAGAAAACTGATCAAGAGATTCTGTCTCAAAGCTCTGAAATTGCCAGGGGAGGTTTCTACTGATTTTACGGCTATTCTTATTAATGTTCGAAGGTTATGGACTGCTAATCTCGGAGATTCAAGAGCAGTTCTCTGAAGAGGGGGTCAGGCTGTGCAGATGACTGTTGATCATGAGCCAAACGTAGACAGAGCCACTATTGAGGGCAAAGGAGGATTTGTCTCAAATATGCCAGGTTTCCTTTCATCATATATTCTTAATTTCTTACCATTTTACTATGTGTTTTTCTTGTTGATAATTAATCAATTAATCATACTAAAGGGTACTAAAATTTATACATGTTGACTAAATGGTGAGAGTATGTTAGGGACTAAGTGAGAATTTCAGATACAAACAAAAATGTTATGGTGTTTAATACATAGCACTTCAGTGCTTAACATTTTTTAAGACAAGTGTCTTCTGTTTAAGACACTGTCATGGTTGTAAATAAAACTGTAATATGTGTGATTGTGTGAAGGACTTCTCTATGAGCAATTCAAGAACATAAGGTTAGTGGTGTTCATTACCACTTCCATGTGAATTCCTGTTCTAGTTAACCTAAGCTCTCAGTTGATCCTTCAACTAAAATTCTGATCTCATTAATAGTTTTAAGCTAACATTTTCAAAGTTCAAATCTTACTTTATATGTATTTTCATAAAACTTCACCAAATCTTACTTTAAGCTGGCATTTTCAATGTTCAAAGTTCAAATCTTACTTTATATGTATTTTCAAGGTTAGTGGTGTTCATAACCACATCCTCTCCGAAACTTCACCAAATTCCCAAAAACCCTCCGTTATGATTACTTGCATTCTAAAGACTAAACTAATTAATAAACAACAAATTAAATCATGACACAAACCTTTATTTGCTTCACGTCACCCTTACATTCACCAACTTTCTTAACTATCTCATTCATGTACTTCATCACATAGTAGCCACAATCCATCCCACCAGTTTGCTGGGCGCACTAACAATATTGCAAAACGTAGGTTAAGAATAAGATACCTCTTGTGAGCATTATATCAAAATATATTCTATAGTATTCACATAAGAACAAAATAAAAGAGTCACACGTATACCTCGACTCGTGTCACCTCCAAAACCATTTTAGAATTTTCTTTGATCCTTGCTCTATACAACTTGTAAGCACTGAAACAAAATTGAAGATGTAAAAGTTCTACCAAAATAAATCAACACTTGCCTCGATGTTGCAGAAGAAAGTGACATCAACAGACAGATTACCACGATACTAACAATGTTACTAAAAATTTTGAAACATTGAGGGTTCATAATTACTTACAGATCAAACACGTTTTCACAGCTCAGTTGACGAGGTGGTTGTTGTGTCAATGGGTCGAGTATATAAATTACGCCGTCACATAAATCAATGGCCATGAGAATCCAGTGGTTGCTACCAAAATAAAAATACGTGATCATTATATCCAAATATAACAAGACATTGCATGCAAATACAAAAGTAAGAAAGAACCCGTTCCTACTTTTCATTGTATAGGGCTAAAATTAGATTGGACTTTGAATTTTTCCTTTTTAGTTCGCTGTTGAAAGCGTGCTTCACATACTTGACTACATCGAAAAAACTTCTCTTGCATTCTGCGCCAGATAATCTATGGGGACACAAGAAGGTTATGTGTCCCCCTTCAAACTTAGATATAACTTCTTCAAGGAGGTAGCTGTAATTCAAAACACCAAAAAATCATAAATCATAATATATTTACGTAAGCACAACATAAACGCAACAAAACAAAGTTGGTTTAAACTTTAAAAGGTTTACCAAATGTACACATGGATCACCGACACATTTATACACACTCCTCTAACAAGTTCATCAACGTCGGTAGATGTGACATAAATATGTTGGTCTTCTTGGAGATACAACGTTGGTGCCTTGAACAACACACATACACTTTCATGGTTATCCTCAACCATCAACATGCGCAATAAGTCACACTCCAGAAGATCAGGAACTTCACTAATTTGAGAAGAGGGAATGTCAAAGGGATGTGACTCCTGTGTTTTGAGAGGGTCATAACTACCTACACCTTCTTTGCTCTGCGATGTTGTCTTCACAACATCCTACGTAGTTTAAAATCAAGCTATACTTGGTTAGTACTCATCACATGGAATAAAAACCATCAATAGAAATACTACACAAAGTTATACAAGCATAAACTAATGCTAAGGATTTGCATACTAACCGCATCCTCAAATATCACCATAGATTTAGGCCACATCACAAAGTAATCCTTAGCTTTACCAAGCTTAGTTTCACCATCAGGCGATGGAACAGGCAACTCCACTAATTTGTACTCCTCATATGGATGGTCGATGCTGACCTTATAGTGATCAGGCAACATCGATGATGTATGAATCAAAGACTTTTCACTAGGGTACCAAGTTCCATCAGCAACAACCACTAGGTTACCATCATCATCACTCATAGCAAGACGACATTTTTGGGGGCCCGTCTACAATGGAAAATTTTAGAATTTATCACTTTAATTGATTGTACTATAACGTAGAAGAATTTGTTTTATTGATTGTACCATCATCATCACTAGGTTATGCTTGCCTTTCTTATTAAAAGTCAAACAATATAAATGGTCTTTATTAGAATTCAAACGATAAAAAAAATGCTTTTTAAGAGAGAACAAAACACGTTAAACAATACCTCTAATGGAGGCTTCCAATTCAATGCAAGAGGTGGTTTCGAGCTCACTTCCTTATTTCCCGCTAAGTTCATCGTGGATAATGAGGCTATACCTTCAATCTTCATTTCCAATCGAGCTATAGTTGCATTTAATGCATCCAATTCCTCATCCCTACCTTTCCTTGGTTGCTTCCCAAATGCCTTTCGGAGGCCAACTCCAACACCAGATCGGCCAATCCCTTTAACATATCCATTGTAGTCCCTTTACCCAAGAGCCTTACATAGAGCGTCATTATCGACCTCTGAAGCAGAAGCAACTCCACTCTCTTTCTCTTTTGACTCCTTTTCCAAGTGTTCCATCTGTAAGAAGAAATAAACATTGTGAGAAGTAAATACCACAAGTACTATGGCTTATTGATATTCACTTCAAACACAATTTCATGAAAATATTACAAGTGTTTATAATTAGTAAAACAACTTACAGCTTGGTTCACTACTCTAACCGTGTCACCTTTAGTTGGATCAACTTCCCATTTTCCATCCCGTGTACGGCGTTGATGTGCTAGACACCACTCAAGGGCACGATTGTGCACTTTGCTGCTCACCACACTACTCTCTTCGGTCAAGTTGTCAACAGGAGGAGTTGGAAGTCTTTTCTCCTTCACCCATTCTTTCCTTTTTTCTGTTGTAGCTCTTTTGACCAAGTGTATGACGATGGATGTTTCCTTTGGAACACATTTTTCCTAGCTCACTTCTTTTCTGTTTCAAAAAATGGTAAACTACATTCATTAGCTAACAAGACATCACAAATTCATGTTCCATATTATCACAATTTACTACCCATATCAACTCAGTAATCTACAAAAAAACTTAATTCAAGTGTTATGTTACCTTGTATTCAGGGGATGGAACATAATCCTTAAACTTCTCCCATTGCTCCTTTGTTATGTACCCTTCATACAACTCTCAAGGCTTCTTATCCGCATTTGGATTACCTTTTCTAGTTGCAGTGGTTTTACGAATAAAATGCCTGATTAAGTCAGATTTGTGGTGACGAAAGCGAGCAGCTACTGCTCTTAGGAAATTCTTCTTTCTTGCACCTGTTGGGTCTTCAATGTGGAAGAGTTTCTGATTTCAACATAATGTGTAAGTTAATTATAATCCAAAAAATTTGTAATATGGAATCTTATTCCAATATTCTGAGATTTTTAGAATCTTTTTCTAATGCTAGCATTTCATGAAGTATTCCAATATGGAATTGATAGTAACGCACAAAAAGAATCTTATCTTAATCTGATCAAAACACACAATGAAATGACGTACTCATGCTCAATATTCACAAAATACAAACTAAATCAATCTTTTTAAGTTTAGNCTTTAAGTTTAGAATGGACACTCAATATTGTACTCACCTTCGTCTCGGCCCACGATCCATCCGTTTCCACTTGCTGCACTTGGTTCCATTTACGGATGTTGATGTCAATCCTAACAGCACAATTCCCAACTTGTTTACCATACTTATCTTCATACTCACCCGTCGGCAAATCATACTCATCAAATTCAAGGAACATCGGTGTTGACGGTCGGACCGGTTTAGATGGACCTCTACCCACTGTCTTACTCTTTTTTCGTTGTGAAGTAGACGGTTGTTCTTCTTGAGGAACATCATCCTCTCTACAATCCGTTCTTTCGTCTTCATCATTTACTTCATCATTCCTCGGGTCCATAGATCCAACTTCCTAAAAAAGTAATACACAAATGACAAATTAATCAAAAAAACAAAGGAAAACTTTATAAAAATAATCCATTCTTATAGGCGGTCATATAATAAAAATTCAAAACTAACAACTTGCAATTGAAAAATCAAAACAATAAGCAACTAAAAAAATATCAAAACTCCCAAATTCACATGATGAGAGTCTTGCATAACACGGAACACGCATCATTAAATAAACTACGGGTAAATTTTTACCTTTTCGCACGTGTAATCATAACCACTACTATCATCACTATCGTTGTAAGAGTCATCATCACTTTCAGGCTCATAATCGACATCGACTTTCTCATTCACTTCTACTCTTTTTTGTGTCATCATTTGTCTTGATCCCATCAATGCATCTGCCATTTTTGACAAACCTATAGCTTCCATTCTTGCCTTATTCTCGGCAATCCTTAACGCCCTATGCCTCTAATAATCCTTTGCCTCCTTCCGGCCCATTGTAATCTTTAATATCTTAAAAACATAAACAAAACTACATGAATCATATATATGTAAAATATTTTAAATTAAAGATAAATTATTGAAGGGTGCAACAAATATAATACATTAATGTTTTGTCAAAAAATCCCTGCTTTGTAAGATAGTAGACTACTATAGATCAAAAAATGATAATTCATTTTGTTAATACTTGACATGTTTTTCGTGCCATCCATTACAATATAATAATCCCTGCCCAAGTAAGTAATCTACCCCATGTACTTGCACGGTTACACTCTAAGTGCGAGTAATTTCAACATCAACATAAACCCCTTCCTCACGCTCATACACTGCATCTTCCTCAACGTCATGGCCATTCTGAACAATGTGAACACCGGTAAACAGTGAAGGGGTGGAATCCCACGTATCATAGTCTTCCTCATCTACCACATCTTCAACTCCAACAATCCCTCTCTTGCCTTGAACCACTACCAACCATTGAGGGTCGATGTTGTCTTTGACATAGAAAATCTGTTTAGCTAGTGATGCCAACACAAAAGGTTTCTTAGTGTCACTGAAACGAGTCCCATCAACTAGTGTCATCCCATCATCGCTAACTTTCTTACCCCGCCGATTATCCACCCATTTACATCTCAGAATGGGTATTTTAAAATCAATATAATCAAGCTCCCATACCTCCTCAATAAACCCATAGTAGGCTTGTGTTCAATCAATTGGGTTAGAATCCCTGGCACTTGAATATTCTGTAGAAGAAGCAACAACCATAACACCACTATTTTGGTGGACACTCTTTGCATCTTGGCACTTAGTATAGAAGGTATATTCATTAATGTCATAACCATCAAAAGGAGTAACATATTGCCGTGGACCCCTAGACAAACACTGAATTGTATCGGAGATGTTGTGATTAGGGTCCTTCAATGCAAGATTCATTTTCTGTTGAAACCATTGTGCAAATGTGCGATTGTGCTGTTGCATTAATTCAAAGGAACTTAGATGGCGGCGACGCAGTTTAGACATATGACTTTCCATGTAAGGGTGAACTTCCGAAAGATGTTTTAGAACACAACGGTGAGCAACAGAGAACTGCTCCGTAGGAGGTATAACGTCATGACGATTGATTCCATGACCTTGAAGTCTACCCTCAAGACGAGACTTTGGACAACCTATTTCCTTAGCCTTTTCTAAGAAATGAGCACAAAAATTTGAAGCCTCCTCAGCCATGTACTTTGTAACCATGCTTGCATCAGGCCTTGCCCGATTTTTAACCAATTGTTTCAAGAACCCCATGTATCTCTCAATAGGATACATCCATCGTAGAAAAGCAGGCCCACACATCTTAATTTCACGAACAAGGTGTATCATCACGTGAACCATTATGTCAAATAAAGAAGGTGGAAAATACATCTCGAATTTGCACAATGTCTCCACTAATTCTTCTTGCAAACTGTCTAGCTCTTCGGGATCAACCACCTTACAGCAAATTTTATTAAAAAACAAGCTCAACTTGATGATGGGCTCCCTTATATGCTTAGGCAGCAATCCTCTAAGTGCAATCGGTAAAAACACTTGCATCATGACGTGACAATCATGGGACTTCATACCATTCAACTTCTTATCAGCTAGAGATACAAAGCGCTTTACATTCGAAGAATAACCAGGTGGCACCTTGATCTCATGCAAACACTCGCAAAAAGTCCTTTTCTCCTCTCTAGACAACGTGTAGCCATCATGTGGTAAATATGCTTTGTTGTTATCATTATAGTCTGGCCACAAGTTGGGTCTGACCTTTTCTTTCTGCATGTCTTGTCGTGCTTTGAGACCTTCTTTCGTCTTTCCGTACATGTTTAGCAAAGTCCCGATAATAGAGTCACACACATTTTTTCCGATATGCATGACATCAAGACAATGCCTCACCGATAAGTACTTCTAGTACGGAAGATCCCATAGGATTGATTTCTTTTTGCATAATGGACCCTTCTTTGTACCCTCAACCTCACCCTTTTTTGAAAGCTGACCCTTTTTTGGAACCTTACCTGAACCCTTCTTTCTAGCCTTTTCTGGACGCCCTTTACCATATACCGTAGTCACATTCATCATTTTCTCAAACAATTGCATTCCAGACAACGGCTCACGAACTAACCTATTCTCAATTTGGCCATTAAATCGTGATTTCATCTTTCGATATGGATGATATCGAAGGAGCCATATTATGTGACTTCTGTACACATTCTTACCCGAGAACTCCAGATAATCTTCATCTGCATCATCCTCACAAACCAGGCATGCATTTGCACCCTTGACTTTGTACCCCGACAAGTTTCCATAAGCCGGAAAATCATTTATGGTGCAAAAAATCATCGCACGGAGTATGAAATTTGTACCTGTATGTGCATCAAACATGGACACACCTTCATTCCACAATAACATCAAATCATCTATCAAGGGTGCCAAGTATACATCTATATCATTTCCAGGTTGCTTTGGATCTTATATAAGAAGAGACAATAGTATATACTTGCGCTTCATACAAAGCCAGGGAGGCAAGTTGTATATAGTCAACAAAACAGGCCATGAGCTATGTTGGGTACTGAGTGTGCCATAAGGATCATCCCATCTGCACTTAAACCAAGTCTAAGGTTCCTATGCTCATCGCGAAACACTGGGAATTCATCATTTATGTCATTCCATTGTTTTGAATCCGCGGGATGCCTAGTTAGCCTATCTTTCTTTCGAACTTCATGATGCCACACCAAGTTCTTTGCATCATCCGGAATTGAAAAAAGTCTCCTGAATCTTGGAATAATTGGAACATACCATAACACCTTAGCTGGAGGCAACTTCTTAGTGCTATGGTTATCACCTTCCTGTTTCTTATAGCGCGACACTTTGCACTTCGGACATGCATCCATGTTCTCATACTCCTTTCGTTAAAGCACACAATCATTAGGACACGCATCTATCTTAGTGTATCCTAACCCTAACGGGTTTATCAACTTCTTGGCATAGTACGCAGACTTAGGCAAAACATTCTCGGGATGCAACATGTCCTGTATTACTTCCAGAAAATCTGATAATCCAACATCACTCAAATTGTGCCGAGCTTGTAAATTTGAGAATATTAGGACTGCTGAGAGCTTGGTATACTTATCTCAACCCGGATACAAAGGCGTCTCAGCAGCATTTGACAAATCCTCAAACATGCGAGGTTTGCCATTTAAATGGTCTCCAAATGCATCCATCATATCATTCATTTCATTTTCCTCAATGCCANTTCCTCTGTGCCATCATTCCCATCCTCAGTAGTGTCGTTGACCTCATAAGGATTCTCCCCTAACACAACATCATTGTTGTTGTTATTGTCATCCCTAAAAGCTAATTGTTCACCATGCCAATACCAAACCTCATAATCAGCCTTAAACCCACGGCGATACAAGTGATTCTCTATGAAATCTATGTCTGCCCACTTCTTTGCATTACTACAATCACGACAAGGGCAACATATCAAAGGCTTATATTCTAGCCTCCGTTCTTCGGCAGCTTGATGTTGTAACGCTGCATTACGGAATTCTATAATCCCCGTTTGAAATGCTTTATCCCGTCGATCACCATACATCCAACTACGATTCATTTCTAAGATCAAAACAACGATAACTCTAATCAAAATTATATAGCATTAGACTTATTAAACATTTCAAAACCACACATACTAGCAACTAAAAATCACATAACATGCTACACAAAATACTTGTTCATTTCATTGATCGAAAATTATGTACAAGGCAAATTATAGTTCACTGCATGGATAATGAATGCATCCAAAGGGTCCCTTATCACTCCAACCTAACACATCCTTGCACGTGTAACCTCACTAGCAAATATTTGCAAACTTTTTAGTTCTAAAGAAAATTCGGCAGCATCTCCCTATTGTTCTTCAAGTGCACAATGTAGATGATTACTCATATACATATGCACTCGAAGAACAAGTAGAGAGATGACGATCCGAAATTTTCTTTAGAACCAAAAAGAAGGCTAATATTTGCATCCTAATTGAGATTACACGTGCAAGGAAAGTCCCAAACTGGGGACTATTCAACACTTATTCCTAATGAATAAGTGTTGAACGGGTAACTAGGCTTATGATAATGAAATAGTGTACACAAATCAATTTAAAACATTATCATGTACATTGTCATTCACATTGTACATTCAGAAAGCATACCAGGAAAATGGGAGGTTCGATTCCACATAATCACAAATTGAAGCTTCAACCAATGGTAGTTAGAGCACCAACACTAACAAAGTTAACCAAATCTGAAAAGAAAAATATACAAACTTATTTAGATATCGACAATATTACTCATTGTTTCTGTTTCCTTACTACTTCCAATTGTAAGTACAACAATATTACAAATTTGCACTAACAACAGTAAAATATTCAATAGTTTGCGAAAAGAACACATCCAGAAATAGAGAAAGCATACCAATGAGCCTACTAGATTACAACAATTTTGCCTAAAAAGAGGCCTCAGTACAAGCAGATTAAAGGGGAAAAGGGGTTGGTGTACCAGAGTAGTATAAAAGGGGATAACACAGTAGTAGTATTTCTTATGGAACACTGACAGAGAGTCCGACACTATCAAGACAGTTTATTAATTTTCCGTGAAGGAGGAAAACATACTTGTACCAGAGTTTCTGCTCGTTGTGCGCTCTTGACTCCGGCTCTCACACGGCATCCTAGTTTCAGTAGCTCCCTAGGAGAAAGTCGCCAACTCTTTAGGAACTCAAATAACATGTTAACATAGTCATCTAGAAAGAAATTTTCTACCATTAGTTGATTAATAGAATTTCCAACCTTACAGTTATGGAGCCAACTTTACCAGTAGCACCAGCAACAAACACAACATCTTCATCTATGGAATCAAGATTATCCCTAGCCGTCTCGACTGCAGAAGAAGTGAATCTAGTAATGCCTAAAAGATGTAGTAACAGATTTCTGTTATGACAATAAGACAGCCTCTAGTGACAAGTGACATACTTAATCCAAATTGAAACAGACAAAGGCTGGAGTTGGGTATGCCTCAAATAAGACAGCATCTCAAATTATCTAACAAATTCACAGAAAAAAAAAGACTGATTAATTTCAATTGAGAATCGTTGGTGACATTGTTGCATTCTATGTAGGTCCATTACTGCATTATCATTAGCATTGCATTACCCTAGCCTACTGCTACTAATTGAAATGTTGAATATTATAAAGCTTTAACTCTATGATCCTTGAAGAAAAAATGAAATGCTCCCAATTCTGTCAATGAGTGAAACAAAAATAAGAAGTTTTAATCATCAACTCAATAAAGCCAAAAACACAAAAATGTGCAAAAGAACCATAAATAGACAGATGTAAAGTTTATGTAATGATACAAGCGGAGGAAAAAATGAACATTTGTTTCAAATAAAAAAGAAGTACAAACCAGATGACAATTGAGCGCGAATATGTGAATTTAAGAAGTGGGTAGTTGCTACAAGTTGGGAATTTGATGAATTCACGATAAAGATACCCCCTTTGAAAATAATTGGTTGGAAATAAAGAAGTAGTGGGTAAAGTTGTAAGAGGAGATGATGAATGTTGCAGAGAATGAAGCTTCATTTGGGATGAAATTGATACACAATTTTGCATTCTTTCTTGGCTTTGGCTTCACCCCACTACTTACTACTTAGCACCTATAATTTCAAAGCTTATTTATAAAACTCATCAACTTAACTTTGGACTTCTGGTTTAGGTTGCTTTAATCTTATTTGGCCCACTATATGCTTTTTCTGTATTTGTTACTAGTTGAGAAAGACAAATGAGTCCACAAGTAGCCACCCTTGTGTTCGGCAAGGAAAAGCATTGTAATGAAACATTAATTAAGCGATTTTAATCAAATAAATAAATAAATAAATAGGATAATAATATATTATCCCTATCAATTAAATTACACAAGGACAAGGATAAACCCATATAATTCACGTAAATCCAAACTTCACATCTGTACACCCCACTTACACTTCAACGTATCTCACTTCTCATCCATATTCTTCTTCTACTTCTTAAATCAATTATCTCTCTCAATCTTAATCTAATGGTGATTTCTCCACATCTAAGCCGCGTCTTCACATCCACTGAAATTCGGTTGCCGGGAATTCACAACCGTCCGATTATTCAACGTAAGCGTCATCTTGCCGTTCGATGTGCCACCGGTGAGTCTCCTTATCCATCATCAACAGCCCTAAATTCAGAATTTGATGCAAAGAAGTTCCACCACAATTTGACGAGGAGTGACAAGTACAATCGCAGAGGTTTTGGCCGCACACACGAGACTCTTCAGCTCATGTATCGCGAGTATACTAGTTACGTTTTTCTTTTTTCTATTTACTTTTTTGTGGTTTTGATTGCTTCTCAATTTTTTTAAATGCTTCAAATAGTTAATCACTGAGCTATAATTAATGTGTAAGTTGTACATTTAATTGACTATAAGCTGTTGAATTATTGTAAAATGTTTCGTTTCTATCCAATAAAGCGATGTCAATTGATGACTTTCTTCATTTCTAATTTTGACAACCTTGAAATATTTAATTTGATTTGTAACATATGATTTAATTGACCATGCAATTATAAAATGATTTTCAATTATGTCATTTTTATGAGCTGTAATTTGTGAAATTAATGGTTTTGTTTTTAGCTTTGATCACTATTATGGAATATTATTCTGAATTATGAAAGAAGAAAAAAGAAAGTTGTAAACTTTGTATTAAGACTAAAATTAACATTTTTTTTTTTGGGTTCAATTATGAATATCAGGTGATATTATCAAGACTTTGAAGGATAATGGATATGAGTATACATGGGGCACTGTCACTGTGAAGTTGGCTGAGGCTTTCGGCTTTTGCTGGGGCGTAGAACGTGCAGTCTAGATCGCTTATGAAGCTCGGACACAGTTCCCCAATGACAGAATTTGGATCACTAACGAAATAATTCACAATCCAACTGTTAATAAGGTTTACTCATCTCCTTTGTCCTTATAATTTTGTAGCTTCTCCGCTTTTGAAGTACAATGTGTGACTTATTAGGATTATGTAGAGTTAGATGCCTTTGAAGTACATTATGGAGAACGTGTTTGAAATAGCAATACATGGATGTCATTTGTCTAAAACCCAAGAATTGGGGGTTGGAGTGGTGAGGTTTTGCAAGCTGTTATCAAATTCTTAAGGCTCTATAGAAAGGCAAAACCCCCAACCTGTCAAAGAAATTTGTATCCATAATTTCTGGGATTACCATATCAATACTTTAGTAGTAGTCGTAGCTCCACAATCAAACCTCATATCATCAAACTCCATTACATTCATCCAAAATCATAGCAGTCAATCAAATCACAAGTGATAAGAACACAACACAATAACTCAAAATACCAATTTATTCCATTAATAAAACAAAATCACCCATGACTCACAATGCTAATAATTGCTCCAAAATCTAATACAATCAATGAAACAACATAAACCCAATTGTCAAAAACATACAATTTCAAACATAGAAACATAGAAACAAGCAAACTAAGAAATAAGAAAAAACTGAATCAAAAACGAATCGAATATAACCTAACAATTGACCAATAAACTTGAATCAAAATTGTATTTGATCGAAATACATAATAAACCTTAAAAATAGGACAAATAAAACAAATTAAACAAAAAATTGAGTGATTTACCTTCGACTATAGGAATTCAACTCATCTTCGACAGAATAAGACCATCCCAAAAGTCTAATTCGAATACCCTAACCTCTAGAAAAAGCAATTCGAAGACCCTAACCACAAAAACCCTAAATTAAAACCTTCGAATCGAAAACACTAACCACTGAAACCTCTACTTCGAAAGCCTAATCATAAAACCTAGTTATCCCAACAAAAACCCAATCAATAAACCGTAGTTATCACACCAAACACCCAATTCAAATAAAAAACCGAGAAAACCTGAATTGGGTTTATTGATAGAGTGAAGAGATGAGATAGTTGGTTTGGTGAGATGAGATGATAGAGTGAAGAGTAAGAATGTGAGAGAGTTGAGAGTGAAACAAATATGAGAAATGAGAGTGAGAGACTTGATTTTTTTAAGGGTCTCAAACTCCCATTAGCATCGTTTTTTATTGAAAACGATATAAAAGCTCCATGTTGTGTTTTTTGAAGCTTCTATTAGTATCGTTTCATGTAGAAACGATACTAATAGAGAAGTATTAATATCGTTTATTTTAGAAACGATACTAATGGGTGACCTATTAGCATCGTTTATTGTAAAAACGATAATAATGGAGACATATTAGTGTCGTTTTTATTAAAAACGATCCTAATATAGACCTATTAGTATCGTTTTTCTCACAAACGATGCTAATGAGGCGTTACTTATAGCCATTTTTTTACTAGTGAAGCTTCGTACCATGTTGGGTATGATTAAATTTAGACAATGAGCTCTTAAGTCTTGACTTGTCCCTTTGGCTAGTCCAATGATGTCATTATGTATATATATATTATTTTTTTTTTTGCTTTTTAGGTCTCACAAGGTTCTTATGCGATGCTAAGCTGATCAATTTAGTGCTCAAGTACCTTAGCATAATCTTGTAAAAAAGAATGTTGGGACAAACCAGTTGCAAACCATTAGGGAACCAGATCCTTGAGGCGGTTATTTTTTAATCAGTCAGTTTATTTTCAAAAAATTCCAATTTTTGGAAATAAATATAATAGCGGTTGTATTTATTGCTACTGCCTTTTTGGTTGAACGAACAAATATTCATCAATTACTTTGAAGATACCCGTTTTGATTCAAATCTTTTATAAATATATGCTTCTGATCATACTTTCCTTCTTCATTTCATTTCCTTATTTTTCTTCCTCTCTATTTATTCTCTCAATTATATTTCTCTTACACAAAAAAACCTAATTCGTCTAAATTCTTCTTCTTTCTCTTACTCACATTGTTCAATGTTTAGTTTTGCTCAAAGCAGAGGAAATATTCAGTCTCATCATGTCAAAAAGAAGAAGCACACGCTTGGTTAAGAAAGAAGTTAGTGAATCTCCTGAAATTGAAACAAAGAAAACAAAGGAGATGGTTGACAAGGAAATTGAGTCTATGATAGCAGATGAGTTGGAAGAGGAAGTTAACGAAGAAGAAGAAGTACCGTTGATTAGAAAGCCCTTACTATAAGACTTCCCACACCAAAATCAACCACAAAAACAACCACAAAGGCGGTTACACCAAAATTAACCGCCAAAACCACCAAATCTTCCACACCCACATCCACAAAATCAACCACTACCAAAAAGCCACTGATACCAAAATCCAAAGAATCACTCCTGTACCAATAGAGATGTCAAAATCCAAAGAACTAGAGATTGTCGAAGAATCTAAACATGAGAAGGAATGTGAGTCCGAGTCAAAGTCGGATGAAGAAGACGTTGAGGAGGAAGAAGTTGAATCAGAAGAAAGGGAAATTGAACCAATGGAGTATGTTGTTACTGAAGAAGTGAAGGAAAAGAAAGTAAGCACTAAGAAACCGTCATAAAAAACAGTAAAGAAAGTTGAGAAGAAGTGAAGGAAAAGAAAGTAAGTACTAAGATATGAATATACCACTCCCAAACCAGTTGATAAATCAAAGAACAAAGAAGTTACTAAAGAAGAAGAGGAAGTTGAGTTAACCACTGAGAAAGAGAACACAAAGAAAATAGCAAGCAAGGGTACTCGTGTGAAAACAGTTGCTTAAAAGGGTGCAGAAGCGTCCAAGGGGAAGGCTATTATGAAAGAAGCACAACCGGACCAAACCATAACAGGGCTAAAGAGAAAGCAATATGATGTTGTGATGTGTTCAAGCATGAAAGCTAAGAAAAGTAAGTCTACCACTCCTAAACCTCTATATAATCTTAAAGATAGACAAATTCTGGTAGGATTTTCTGTTGCAAGAAGTTAGGTTGCACTAAAATTCTTGATTGAGGTTAAGGAGGCTTTAGATTTTCAGAAATGGTCTTTCTTGTTTGCAAAAGATTTAGATGTGTTCATGCCCCTATTTAAAGAATTTGACTCACACCTGCAGACTAAAGATGATAGATCCTATTTCTCCTTTGTCAAAAATACTCCCATAAATTTGTCTGAAGAGAAGTTGGCTGAGATTCTCAAAGTTCCAACAAAGGGACTTGATGTTTATTCAAGAGAAAATTGGCCTTCTGTAAAGGGAGTCATAGTAGAACATATCTAGGCTAGATTCATTACTGGTCCACATAATAACAAGTAGGGGTGCACCATTGGCCAATTAAAGGAGCCAATCATGAGGATATTCCACACTATAGCCTCAAAGATTGTGTGTCTTAGAGCACAAGGTCGCATAAGTGTACAATTGATGGATAGTGTTCTCATTTACTGCCTCATTGAACACATTCCTGTCAACCACCCTGCTATGATGTTAGGTCATATGATCTGCTCTGTGGAGAAAGCTAATCATGCTCTGCCCTATGGAGGATGGCTGACCTTAGTATTTGGGCACTGGAAGATACCTATAGTGGGAGATTATGGCACCATTTCACATCTCACCAATTAGATAATAGGTCAGCAGGGCATGACATATGCAGGAGGTGTATTAAAGATGAAGGATGAGGGGAAAAGTGATGCTAGTCTTGCTGGGACCAGTACAGAAACAGTTCAGGCAACCTATGTTTTGGTTAAGCAGTTGAGTGACCAGAATCAAGTAATGCAAAATATGGTAAATGGGGTAACTACACTATGTGCTATACTTCAGGAATCCTACAAAAAGAATTGAGGTTCGTCTTGATAAAGCAGGAATAATTGGCGGAGAGGAATCTGAAGACAAGGAAGAGACATCAGAAGCTGCAGGTGATGTTGATTATCAGGATGTTGAACTGGTCTTTGAGAAGGATGAGGAAGAGAATGATGAAGAGAATGATGCAAGTGCTTCAGAGGAAGAAGAAGATTAATAGACTGAACAAGACTCTGGAGTGGATTGATTTCTTTGCTTTCCTCTTATTTTATCCTATTGCTACTAGCCCCCTCCTTTATTGATCTTTTATTCTAGTTTTCCTTCTTCCCTTTTTAAAAGACATTGTTATTCTCTAATTTGGTTTACTACTGGTTTGTAAAAACTTTCAGGACAAGTAGGTTTGGCACTTTCGCAGGAATAATTGGTCGAATCAGCATCTTTAGAATGTTGTGTGAGATACATATTTAATTAGCTAAGACTTTATATGATTAGTAGTTTGACTACTGATTGTGTTTAGTTATTTGTTTCACTGCTTTTATGCTTTGACTTTTTTGATGATGCCAAAAGGGGGGAGCAAGGTGAAGTTCTGATCTCTTCTACATAATTCAGGGGGAAGCAGGTCCAATGAATATCAATAACCTGTTTGTGTTGCAGCAACTAGAAGCAAGATTAATAATCTTGCTAGTGGTGACAGACCATCAAGGTCTAGAAGGAAATGTATTCAAAGCACTTTACTTCTTATCATCTCAACGGCTTGTTTGTTTGAAAACAAGTCTGCTGAACTTACTGATGTTCTTATTGCGAATACATGTTTAATTCTAAGAGCATTATGTTTAATTAGTATTTTCCCTGGGTACATAGAAAACCCTTTCTTAAACTATTGTCATTTAGTTGTGAACTGGTTTACTTATAAATGATGCTTAATCTGTAGGAACAGTATGAGACCAGTTCATTGAATTCTAAAGAATTCAAAAATCTTCGAAAAGTTCTAAATGTTAAATGATATTATTTGCAGGGGGAACTTAATAGTTTGTCATCATCAAAAAGGGGGAATTTGTTGAGTTCCTAGATTTTGTTTTGAATGATGACAAACCACATTGAACTATTATATTGTATGCAAGTTTCTGTTTGCATATGCAGGTACTAAAGAAACAAGTTCAATGATGATAAGATAAAGCTCGAGAAGCCAAGTCTTGAAGTTTGCATGAAGATCTAGCTCATACAGTCTAAATCATAGGTCTTAGATGCAATGTAAGTGGTATGAAGGTTCGCATATGAACTACAAAGATTGAGATTACAAAGACGGTCTAATTATGAAAGACAAGCACCTTATATTACTTGCAATGCATAATTATAAGTAAACTTGACTGATTGGAACAGTGTGGGAACAGTGCTGAACCAGTCCCCTAGAGTTTAATTCACACATCCGTATTTTAGGAAAGTTTCTTTCCGCACAAAATTATTTTTCAAAAATAACACGGATGCTTGGATTGATGTGCAAAGAAAATATTATTAAGTATGGCAAATATGTCATATAATATTGTACTGCTTTTATTTGATTTTTAAAAAATCAGTGATAATATTTTCCTGGAATTGTTTCTATAATTACAAGGAAAATATTCTCTTGCATTGTTGCGTGACATACTAGCCAAAGGCTTATTTAAGGATATTTGCTAGCATACAACTAAAACAACTTCTTCACGAACAAAAAGGAGAAGATTACGAATTGCAAAAGTGCTCTCTAAGTCTCAATCTCGCATCAACCTCATAACCACATTAAGGTCTTAATATTCTCTCTTTTGTAAGCGTTTAGGATAATTGTTATTGAGAGAAAAAGTGTTGTAATTTGAGCATTCTGTGAGTTTAGTTTGCTGGGGAAGTTAATCTGGGATCATCTTCATTGGATCCTTCATAGTTGAGGGTTGTGTCGAACTTCCATAAGTGGAAGTTGGGGAATCATATTGTGCATAGGTGCATAATTGATTGAGTGTAATTCTTTTGTTATTATGAGTTGATTAATAAAAGATTGAGTGAGTGGAGGACGTAGACTTATAGAAGTCGAACCTTGTTAAATTTTGGTGTTGTTTATATTATTGCTTTATGATATCCTCTTCTTGAGAACTGGTTCTAAACTGCTCTTATAATTAATCGAAAAATTTAGAACAACCTTACGACACTCAATTCACCCCCTCTTGTGTGTTACTTACACTTTTAATTGGTATCAGAGCCTAATTTCTTGAAAGGGTAACACCTATTTAAGGAAGAAAAGATGAATACTCAAGAAATGATGAATGAAAATTCTGGATCAAGGCTGCCCATATTTAATGAAATAAAACATCCCTGGTGGAAGAACTGCATGCAAAATTTTGTCATTGCTTTATTATTTCCGCTTCTTGAGAATTGGTTCTAAATTGTTCTAATCATTAATAAAAAAAATTTACAACAACCTTACAACACTCAATTCACTCCCCCCCCCCCCCTTGAGTATCACTTGCACTTTCAGAGATATCACATGCACATTGATATTTTTACTTTATATATTACAAACTCGATCAATGTGCGTTTCTATTTATAGTGCAACTTTACAATGCAATTTCAATGTTTACAATGAAATCAACTTATTATAATGCAAATTAATCCAAAAAACGAGCACAAAAGCAAGCGGTGATGGTAATGGTAATGGAATGGATAGGGATTCATAGGACGTTTGGATCATTTACAACGCGTACATGTTAAGGAAACATGATTTGTGTAACGAAGTAGGAATTTTGCGCTGGGACACAAACCATGCGCTAGGTCGCAAGATGTGCGCCCATATGCACGGTGTGCGTCCCTGCACATCAAATTTTGGCCATTGTTGTTGTCAGTGTCCCCCCCTTGGAGCCTTATAAATACCTCTTGAATTCGTGGTTTATTAGCACAACAAAATCAAACAATTCTCTCAAACTTCTTTCATTTTTTCTTTTCTTTCTCTATTTCTTATTTTGTTCTTGGGTTTTCACTTTTTGAAATTTCAAAATCATGTCTAATTTTGTGGATGCTTAGTGATTTTGGTTGAGCACACTTTCCAACAAGGAGAAGAGGGAGTTGGAAGAAGTTGGATGTGGCAGCTTATTCCCTTTGTGGTCTATCCAAGGAGACCCTTGTATTCTTAGAGCAGTGAGAGGCTATTGGGAAGTCAATGCTCAATGTTTCCGCTTTCATGAGAGGGAACTTGTCATACTCTCGGAGGGGATTGGAGCTATTTGCGGCATATCCTCCATGGGTAACCCATGTCTACCTAGCTTTTTGGATCATGGGGAAGGTGATCTGATGATGTTCTTCAGGCTTGATCGAAAGTCTATTAACAAGATGGTTCATGAGAAAGATATCGACCTCCTCTTTCTTGTCGAGCATTTAGCAACAATGGAACACTATGAAGGTCAATACAAGTTGAGGGCGCTTGTATTTTTGTTGTTTTCACGCGTCTTATTTGTGGGAGATGATTCTCATAATGGGAATACAAGGCTCATAGCTTTGGTAGAGGAGTTCTTGCTTGATGGTAACACTCCTATCCCATTATGTTTCGGTGAATTGTTCACTTCCCTTGATCGGCTCAAGAGATATCTAAATGCTTCGATCTCAGGATGTCCTATCATTCTTTAAGTATGGGCTACCTTTTTGAGTTAAACCATGAATCTTTAATCGTTCTCTTGTTTTTTTTGTGAGAAAGGTTTATAACTCATTTATTGTGATATGTGTGGATCATGGAGCATTTGAGTTTGCTAGAGCCCCCAGCTAGTCTGCTTACATATACTCCGAAAGTATTTTTTTTTCAAGAAGGAGGATCTGCATGTGTATTTCTACTCATGAGTGGTCTTTGGTGCTTGCTAATGAGGCTCTCGTTGTGTCACTCGTAGTTCCATGGTAGAGGATTGAGCATGTCTTTTGTATCACTCCAATAATAAACTAAAAAATTGCAATCTGCTTTAACCATGTCTTTTGGCTTGTTTTTTAAGCGCTCATCTTTTGTTTTCAGCTTTCGATCATCGAAATAGGCTTGTTTCAACTTGTGCCTACTACCCATAAAAATGCGTTGTGCATGCTTTAAGACACCCTCTTTCCTATACTTAGGGTCATCAAATGAGCATTTTTCCTGCATATGTTGGCCAATAAATAAATCAATAAAAAAATTATTAAATGGCATATAAAGCTTTAAGCATAAGATATCTAGTCAACAATATAACATGTTATATTTTTTACAATTTACCTTAATACAAGACCATAAATGTTCTAAGGTTTTAGAAGTATACTCTTCCCAACCTTTGACTCGCACGGGACAAACAAAGCGATTTCGTACTTGTTGACCCAAAAATTAAGCATATAGCGAGGAATGCGGGCGAATTGCGTTACCATCCTCATCAAATTCTACTTTGATTTTTTCACCAGGAGCTAATGTTGTAAGCTTTATACAATATACCATCCCTCTTGTTTTTCTATTGCCACCTAGACGTATGGTTTTCAAACAAATTAGAAATAACATGAACAAATATCAACAACTACTCGTATGGTATGACAATACTTAGTCTATGACTCTCTTGATTAGTACATAGATGTAAAAGTTAAAATTTTATGGCTGTTTTTGTAATATTAGCTTAATAGAATAAAGGAATTCTATATTCATACTAGAAATAGCAAGATTCTCTTGATCCCTGGCATTTAGTGTTTCACCTTGAACACCATGAGGAGTTGCATCTCTTACAACAATTTGTCCATCTTGATTATGGTTTATCTCCATATTGTCTCCAGTTTCAAGGGCTTAAGATTTGTAGTTATACAGGCATATAATTGGTTTTGAGAAGACAAAACATGTTAGTACTAATAAAAAATGATTCACATAAATATTACCTAATAACACACAAAAATCGACAATGCAAGTGGATTATGTGCCTGCTGCTAATGCAAGTTGGGGGTGGAAGAATATTTGTAGAGTGAAGGATGAAATGAAGCTAGGGATGGTTGAGAATGGCTGGTGGAATGGCAGTGCAAGTTTCTCTACTACAGCTGGGTATAGGCTGCTCTTAAGGGATGTAAGTAGGGTAAATTGGTAGCAATGGGTGTGGGGAGCCTTTAATACACCTAAACAATCTTTTATTTGCTTGTTAGCTATGCATAACAGACTGAAAACAAAGGACGGGTTGTCTAGGCTTAATATTGTGTCTGACATGGTTTCTGAGTTGTGTGGTCATTCTGCTGAATGCTTGGATTATGCGTTTTTTGAATGTGAGGAGAGGTTTGCTGTGTATGGGGAGATTGCTAGGTGGTTAGGGGTTAGGACTATGCAGAATAGGAAATTGCAGGTTATTTGGCATTCATGGGTGCAGTGGACTTCCTGTCCTGTTATGCCAAAAATGAGTTTTTGTGTGCTTTCATCTCTTATTTATAATATTTGAAGGCAGAGAAATAGAGTAGTGTGGGTTGGTAGTAATTGGTGTAGGGGGCAAACTTGTGTATATACCAAGAAGGTTGTGCTTAATAGACTGTAGGTCATGGATCAGTCAAAATGGCCTAGTCAAGTGACACACTGGCTGTACAGGTTGTAGAACAGTTGAGTATGTTTATGCGTGGTTTGATTGGCAAAGGGCAGGTTTCTCAGGCTACATTTTGTTTTGTGCTTGTTTTGGCCTGTGTGTGTGGTTCTCAGGGAATTGCAGACTGTTTTGGTTTGTTTGGGAGTAGTGGAACTGTTGTTCTGTCTTGTAGTGGTTGTCTGTTTCTAGTTGTGGTGTTTAGTTTATGGTTTGGTTTGTTGAGCTGTGTTCTTAGACTAACAGTCTGGTAGTGTAAGTTTGCAGGCTGTTTTTGGTTGGTTTGGTTGGCTAAGGTAAGGGTTCTCAGGCTGCATTTTGTGCCAAAAAAAAAAAAAAGAACTATGCAAGTATTATGGAACACTTGTGCCATATCCCTACCTTCCTCGGTTTGAAAATTTTCATCACTAAAGTCAATCAATTTTCTTGGCTACCAATGGCTTCGTTAAGAAAAAAATGTTTTACTTTTAATAAAACACTTAGAGGAATTAAACGACACAAAAAGCATATAGAATAACCTTCTTCACCAATCACATTTGCATTAGAAACTGATTCCAATGCCTTGTTTTATGCTATTAATTCTTGTTGTTTGTTATTCATTCTATGAACCTTAGCCATTTCCATTGGAGGGATGAAGTTACTTTTTCTCTGACCTTCTTTTATCTTCGAAGTATTGGCCTGTGTTAAAATAATAATTCAAAATTCGATAAGAAAATCTGAAATATATAAAAAAACGAAAAAACGGTAATTAATATGATCTTCAACCATTTTCATACCCTTGTTGACACTCCCAGCTTAGGTTGTTTTTCATTATCCTTATATGTCGGTTCATCTTCGGGGACATAATCACCATCTTCTTGGGATACTACGTATTTTTTCCTTTCTTTTCTTCTCCTTTGTGCTCTCAACCAAGCTTGTGAGAGAGGATGCAAGACGTTTTATGTCCAAGGATTGCAGAAACTCCTTATTAGCCTGATTTGCCAAAAGCCTCTATTGTTCGTACTAATTCACCTCCTTTGAAGTTGCCTTACCTCCATACCTTCCCATCTGGAATACTGTTTCAAGTAGTAGATATGATTAAACAAAATTTATATAGTATAGTTATCAATAAAAAAAAAGACAATAAGACAACATATATTGACATCATTGGGATCAAAGAAAACAATATATCTGCATATTAGTATTGTTTTTAGGAAAAAAGTGAATACTTATATTTGCATATCAATGGGTCGAAGGCTGTCACTATATCTAGAACAATGTGAGTAAAAAAAAGACCGTCAATATATGTGGCAAAATGTGAGTAAAACAATATGTTGTTAAAATTGACAGCATTGATATAAAAGAAAGCAATATATAGCATTGGGATCAGAAAGATAACAAACTAAAAATGGCAAAGAAACATAAACTAAAAATGTTAAATGGCTAATAAGTTTTACATAAATAACAAAGAAACAAAAATATTAATCATGCAAGATCAATAGCATCATCACTATCCGAGAAGTCACTATCAGTATCACTCTCATCATTATAATAATCCTCATCATTGCAATCATCGTCAAAAAAAATGGCAGCTTCATTCTCATCAAATTCTTTAGGTTGGTTTTCCATGGTAGCATCAATTATCATATCCCCAACACCGTCTCTTAAGCCAACAAATTGATCATCAATCTCATCCACACCCATTGTTGAGAAAAATGCATGTTGAGAGGACCTTGTTTGATATTGTTGTAATGCATCCCCATCATCTTCATTGACCTCCTTCTCATAAACATTGTAATGATGCCTTGGATGAGTCTCAATGACAACAAGCCAATTCGGATCAAATCCATCTCTAACATAGAACACTTATTGAGTTTGAGACATACGCACAAAATGTTCTTTCGTAGCCAACAAACGTTGACTATTTAGACTCACAAAGCCGTATTTGTCAACCTTAATTCCTCTAACAACCCTGTGAACATCAAACCAATCACAACGAAACAATATCACACGCTTTCCATCCAAATATTGAACCTCAAGTATGTCGGTTAGTATCCCAAAATAATCTTCTTCTTTGGCCCCAGAAATACTTTTAACCATAACACCTATATTTTGATTTACCCTCTTTTTCTCTACATCCTTTGTGTGAAATCTGAAACCATTACCAATACATCCATTGATACACTGGACACCTTGCAAAGGACCTAAGCCTAATGTTTGTAAATCTTTCACCACTTGAATATTATCTTCCTCGGGAATTTCTAATAGCTGAGAAAAGCCACATCATTATAATTGCTAGCGTAATTGCACTTGAATTTTATAAGTTAAAAATTTAACAATTGACATACCCTTTCACGAAACCATTCGATTAAACCTTTTCCACATGCTTCTTGTTCGTATTCATTAGGAGGGAAAACGAAGAATTATCACATATTTTAGGATTTTTTTTTTCTCTTATAAATCCCAACTAAAAAATGAAGACTCATACCGTAAGTATTCTTGAGCCTCTTCACAGTTCTTGAGTAAATATTCTTAGACTTGAATTAACTCTTGCTCAGAAAGAGATCTACAACTAGCCTTTCCTAAAGGAATACCACATGGTGAAAATAATGATCGTCCTTGGTAATCATCACTTACTTTCTTCATCGGCATTATTCCTTTCTAGTTGATGAAATCTTGTTTCTATGTCATGTAGGTACTTTCAACAAAAAAAAAACACACATTCCTCTATGATGTAGCCCTCAGCAATGGAACCCTCTAGCCTACTTTTATTTCGAACATAACACTTAAATTTGCGTAGAAGCCTATAAATTAGTAATATTACATAAGTTATAATAATTATGTACTTGGAAAATAAAGGTAGTGTAAAATTTAGAAACAAATGATTAATAATTTTCATGGGAATTACCTTTCAATCGGGTACATCCAACGATATCGTACTGGTCCACCTAATTATTCTTCATTAACTAAGTGAACACACAAGTGGACCATGATCGTGGAAACTGAGGGGAGAAAAATCTTTTCCATCTCACATAAAGTCACAATTATTTCACTTTGAAGATCATCCAAATGCTTTACTTTTAATGTCTTAGAACAAATATTTCTAAAAAGGAGCTTAACTTTACTATCACCTCATAAACTTTGTGTAATGACACTCCACGAATTGGAGGTGGTAACAATTGTTCCATCAGCAAGTGGCAAACGTTTGATTTTAGCCCCCATATCTTACGCTCCTCAAGCTTTATGCACTTTGAAATGTTGGATGAATACCCTTCTAGAACCTTTATAGTTTCTAACAACTTGCACACCTTTTCCTTTTCAGCCTTAGACAAAGTGTAAGGTGGTGGAGGAATATGCTACTTTCATTCATATAAATAGGACATGCCTTATAACCCTTGGTAGACCATCTGGACAAGTTAGCATATGCTGGGAAGTCATTAATGGTCCATAACAATGAAGCACGCATTTGAAAATATGCATTCTTGGAAGTATCATAAGTCTTAGCTCTAGTTTCCCACAACTCCTTCAACTCCTCAAGTAGTGGTTGCAGGTATACGCCAATGTTATTACTTGGCCCACTCTTCCCAGGAATTAACAAAGATAATATAGTGTAAGGCTGCTTCATACACATCCATGGTGGCAGGTTATAGACAACACATACTACTGCCATATACTATGATCACTTCTAAGCCCGCCAAAGGGGTTAAACCCATCACTAGCTAAACCCAACCTTACATTACGCAGATCTGAAGCAAAAGAAGTATGTTCTTTATCAAGATCCTTCCATGCTTGACCATCAGCTGGGTGCTTAAGGATGCCATCATCATCTCGTTTGTCAAAATGCCATCTCATGTGGCATGCTGTTTTGGATGACATAAACAACCTTTGCAACCTTGGTTTTAATGGGAAATAGCGTAGGAGTTTTGGAGAAGATCTATTACGCTTTGTATCACAGATAGAGCACTTCTATAAGTTAACATTCTCTTTCCAAAATAGCATACAATCATTCTCACATGCTTCTATTTTCTCATAGTCAAATCCTAGATCAGTAATCGTCTTTCGTGCTTCATAATGATTTGAAGGTACGTCGGAACCTTTGAGTAAAGCAGTTTTGAACAAATGAAGCAAACTAGTAAAAGCTTTATGAGTCATGCCATCCATGCATTTACTTTGGAACATTTTTAAAATAAATGGCAATTTGGAGAATTCTTCACACCCAGGGTATAAGGATTTTTGAGCATCTCTCATCAAAATTTCAAACAATCTTTCCTCTTTGGTACCCGTGGCATATTTAGGAAAATTAGAGTCATTAGATTTCTCATCTACATGAAAATTATCATCTACATGAAAATCATCATCTACATCAACACTTTCTGCGAGACCAAATTTGTCATACTCCGTATGCCATCTAAATATGTCATCACCACTACACCTAATTTAGGTCTACTTCATTTCTGTGGAGGTTTATATTCTCCATGATATATCAAACGATAATACCGTCCAAAAATTCCATTAAGTAATAAATCACTAAAGATTTCTTCCCTTCTTTTATGTCGACTATTGTTACATCGATTACAAGGGCACGTGACCATCTAATCCTCACCCCCCCATATGTCACTATTTGAAGCTAAATTACTGAAAGCAAAGTTAAGGAACTGATTAACGCCATTTATATATAAATCGCTCCTCCTATCATCACATCCCATCCACTCTAACCTCATTTTTGAACATCTAGGTTATCTATGTGCTATAGCATTTTAAAACTACAAGATGAGAAAAAAAATTACTTAAAGAACATTTTCACATGAAAAAATTAAATTTGAAGAAATTAAAATATACAAGGTTTTTGATATTGTAATCATTCAACACAATCAAAAACTAATGACAGCATAAAATGCATAAATGTGTTAGTTTCCATGTGTATGGTAATAGGTTGCATAAGAAAAATAATACTCAACCATTGATAGCTCACTTTTCTTAATATCAGAAATCATATATGAGCATAAAAGACATCCGTGTGTAATTTAGAAGATATGAGTTGTTATTTTAAAAAAAAAGCAACTAATAGCACATAAGTATCACCAACAATTCACAAGAGCCACAAGTCATTTATTTTAAAACAATGTGCAATATTCTACAATTCACAACTTATTTCATAAGTTAGTAAAGAACAACATCATTTTCATAAGATTAAACATTATTTCACAACAATTTTCATATGAAGTTTATTAACTTTTCAAAAATCAATCACATTCAGAATCAGTATTTTTCATGAGATAAATGACTTGGACTAAATGGGTGTGGAATAGATAAAAGACAAAAAACAGGTTAATCAAATATAATAACATTGTGGATGTTTGTGTGGTCTGTAATGCTGCAACTAAGACTATAGAGCACTTGTTCTATAGTTGTTTTCGGGAAAAATATAGTGCAACAGCAGTTCTCAATACAGCTTTGGAAGAGATGGAAAAGACAGCTGAGAGGAGCCTTTTACCAGAATGTTGGTCAGGATAGTTAGAAATAAGTTGTTTTGGGGAGTTGGTGGCATGACTAAGAGTCAGGTGTTACCAGGTGCTGAACGTTCAAGTACTCGCAATCCAGGTTTTAAAGTAATAATGATTCTTATCATCAATAATAATCAACTAAATTTTCAGGTACTCGCAATCCAGGTTTTTGAACTGATCTTATTAGAACTGATGCGCTGAAACTAATTAGTTCAGGGACTCTAACCAGTTAAAGTCATGTTGAGTTCATTCTCTAATTTCTCCCATCCGCTCATGAGCTTCTATCTTAGTCAACAACCTATCTCACTCATGCTATGTCAGTCTTACTTATGCATTCGCTAAACCAATGTCATCGCTCATTCTCTCATTCATCTTCTAACCTGAACAAGTCATGATCATTTTATTCTCCCATAAGCATTCATTTCTAGCTTCGAAAAGGAGTACAAGGGAAAAGAGTACTACTGAGTTCAGATTTTGTGTGTACACACTACAAGAAAACAGCTTATTAGCGACGGAATTTTTGCGACGGAATTATTACGGTTGCGACGGAATTTTCAGTCGGAAATTTCCTACAAAAGTGCTTACAAAATTTAATGAATTTGTGACGAAAAATTAAATTTTGCGACGGAGTTTTCCGTCGGAATTTTGCGACGGAATTTAGTCCGTCGGAAATTCCGTCGCAAAATCCCGACAGAATTAATTTTGCTCTTTAATTGTTATTTTGTCGCGCAAAAAAAAAAAAAAAAAAAAAACCCTAACTCCTTCTTCTTCCGTCAAACCTTACTCCCTCTACACTCCCTCTCAATACTACCGTCGGCGGCTCCTTCTTCTTCCCTCCCTCCCTCTCAACACTCTCAACCTTACTCTTGCTCTTCTTCCCTTCTTCTTCTTCGACGCATTGTTCTTCTTCTTCGTCGTCTTGTTCTTCTTCTTCGCCGTCTTGTTCTTCTTCGTCGTTGCTGCTTCTTCCTCGTCGTCTTGTTCTTCTTCTTCGCCGTCTTGTTCTTCTTCGTCCTTCGTCGGCTTCTTCTTCGTCGTTGCTGCTTCTTCTTCGTCGGTATTTTTCTCAATTTTTTTCTTAAGAATACAATACTTCATGCTATTAGTGATTGCTGTAATTTTCGACATGTAATTTTGACATGTAATTTTTAGTCATTGTTGTACTTCTTCTTGCTGTAATTTTGACATGTAATTTTTAGTTATTGCTGTATTTTGACAATACCTTATTTTTAGTCATTGTTGTATTTCTTCTTCGTGTAATTTTGACATGTAGTTTTGACATGTAATTCTTCTGCTTCTTCTTCGTCGTTGCTGTATTTCTCAAGTTGGTTTTTGACATGTAATTTTGTTAATTTTTGACATGAAATTGTGTGTTTAAGGATTACTAAGTTTTGGAACTAGCGAGATAGTTGAAATGAAAGTAGGAAAGAAGGTAGATTTTGATTTTGTGAAATTTCAATTTTTATGCTGTTTTGTGTCTGATTTTAGATTTTGTAGGGAGTTTTAGTTGAAATGGAATGATGCAGATAGTTTAGATTGTTTTTGCTGTTCAATTTTATGTAAGTTTTGGTGTTTGAGTGGAGGATTACTGATTGGGTGATGAGTTTGGTGATGATTGTTGAATTTCTGATAATTGGTTTTTTGATTGTGACTAAAATTGCACGTTCAAGAAATTCTAAGTTTCAGATTTCAGAATTTGTGAAACAGTTGGGTAGTGGTTTGAACTTTGAAGTGAAAATAGGAATGAAGACAGTTTTTGTAAATCTTCAATTTCCATGCTCTTTTTTGCACGATTATGGCTTATGTGTTATGATTTAGTCTAGAGGGAAAAATGTGAATAGTGCAAGGAAAGGGCAATCATTTGAGAAGTGAAGAATAATATGGAAGAACTTGTAGAAGGGAGGTAGATATATACTAGAAACAGGTTGTGGGGCTGTCAGATTGTTAATTGTTTATTAACGATTGCTCAGGGGAAAAATGGAAGTGGCCATCGATAGATGGCTGAGGAGCATTGCCTTTTATTGTTTGTGAAGAGCAAAGAGTCAACGAGCATAGAGTAAGAAATTTATATGTAAAAAACTTGGGATTAAGAGTAGTAGCTATGGAGTTGTTTGTTTCTTCTGGCTCTGCATAAAGAAATGCAAATCTCTATCTATAGTATTAAGAAAGTTGGGTTACGTCTTAAGAATTGATGAGGTTGGGTTGTCTTTTGGTTACCATTTCAACTTTCAAGTCTAATGTCTTTTCCTTTTTCTTCTAGCTTAAGTATTTGCCATTAACTGTAGACACTTTATGAAATATCACTCAACTAGATTTGAGCAAGGCCATATTCCAATTTCCATATGATTAAGATACTTTCAAAGCTTCCCCACATGCTCCTATATACTACTCCTAAATGGTTGTGTTGAGCTAACTTCATGTTGAATTATGAATCAAAACACCTATCCCAATGTTCATGGTAAATGCAACTTCCTATCCTAACATCTTTTTCTTAAATTTTCATTACTATACACAGTAGTATTGAAGGAAAAGGTTCATTTATGGTTAGTTTAACAAAAATACCAGTTTTAACATCAGTACTGACATAGATTAGCTCCTTCAAGCAAGCTGCAAATCCTTATTGTAAGATATGAAAATTAGAGTAGCTGTTAAGCAATAAGAAAAGGGGGGGAAAAATGAAGTATATTGGCAAGGAGAGGGGGAATTGAATCATTGAACAGAATTTTAACTCGAAGCTTGACTTAATTATGCCCCTTTAGTGATTTCAGTGATCACCAAGGCACCAACTATTCAGACATATACACACAAAAACTAGTTTAATACATGGAAAAAGTCAAAATAATGACGTTGACCTTTTCATCAAACAACATAATTAACCGATGAACCCAACGCACAAACAGCTGATATTGTCGTCAAAAGAATATTGTAGTTGGTATTACCTTGTGAAAGTTGAGATTGTCGTCAAAAGGCACAGTATGAGCCAGCATAGTGGACTTGAGCCAAGTTATGGTGTTCCTACATACTGGAAATAGTATCAAAGCCATATTGAGCTTTAGAGTTTCAGCTGCACCTTTAGCTACAGTCAGGCAATATCCCATCACTTGAAATGCGGCTTTGTTTTTATACTCAAAAAACTTCCATATAAACAAGCCAATCATTATCATAATCCACAGACTCAATACCCACATTCGCCTCCAATTATCTTGTAGAAAATAGAACATATTTGATCTCATCTTTTGCATAGGAGTCCTATATCTAAGTCCGTGTAAATTTTGGCTAAGGGCTTGGCTTGTATAGCTGAGCGCTTGACTGTAACTCAAATACGTGTCTTTTTGCAACAAAAGTGTCTCCAATTGCCATAACTGCATTTATAAAACAAGTTCAGAAGAGACACTTGATTTCTTGCATAAGAGCATTTGTTTTGATCGTTGGTGCTATGTACCAGGAATCAATTCTATTTTACAATCGAGTCCAGAATTCCATTTCAATTGATGTATTGAATATGAAAAATTCCTAGTTAATCACTTAATTTGCGAAACAAACAACAAGTTTGTAATTTTCTATGCATTAAATCATTTTTGGGTTGTATACATATATTGCAAATCAAGAAATTAACTGAGCAAGGCTCGTTCAATATAAGATGGCATCAACTATCAGTGTCTGGATTTACACGTGGCAGAATATGTATTGTTTGCATTGCTATGCTACATGAAGTAATATAGAAGAAGTTTTGATTAATGTAAGTGCAAAACACAAAAGATGGAAAGCTACTTGATGAGACTGGGTGCCAAATCAACTGCCAATCAATAGAAGAGCTGAATAATGTGTTGTTTAAGATATTAACTTATAAGCTAAATACAATTATCTTAATCAGAGTTGAATTATCCCTTTGTTCATTTTTGTTGATTACTCTCTCAAATTCCAATTGTTTTATTTTGTTTCGCTTGTACCCATTAAGTGGCCAAGGGAGTAAAAGGTTAAATGTTAGAAATGACGTCTTTAAACATCTAAGCAACACCAAGGATGCTACAATACTTCATGCTAAAACAACCCATAATTATGTGTATTTCTCAAGTTGGTTTTTGACATGTAATTTTGTTAATTTTTTTGTAATAATTGCTTTTAAGTTTACATGTAATTTAAGTTAATTTCTCAAGTTGGTTTTTGACATGTAATTTAAGTTTACATCTAAACAAATTGCTTTTGTGCTCTAATTGTCATAATAATGACAATGCTTAGACATTAACAATAATATTATATTTCACTGAAGTGTTGGCTATATGTGACTTGTGTAGAAGTTATCAACATGAAACGAAAGGATCGTAGTTGGATGTATCATAGGTTGGATGGGTACTCTTTAAACCGTGCTTTCCAAGAAGGAGTTGATGAATTCCTTCAATATTGTAAAAATCATCCACAGACTTCTAACCATGTTAGGTGTCCTTGTGTGAAATGCAAGAATTTACGTATCCATGACCCGGAAACGATTAAATTGCATTTGTATCCAAGGGTTTCACACCGAATTACTACGAGTGGATGAACCATGGAGAAGGCTTTCCTGACTCCTCCGAAGGGAAATCCAATGAATACCGTGACATGGTTTTGGATGCTCTAGGACATAACCAAGATCAAGGGGGTGATCACCAGGCCCAAAATGATGCTCTAGAACCTAATGCTCAAGCCAAACAGTTCCTTGATATGCTTAAGGTTTCTGAGCAACCTTGGGTTGAAGGGAGTTCAATTTCTAGGTTGGAGATGGCCTCTAAAATCACTAGCTTGAAATGCGAGTACAATTTGCCACATAGGTGTGTCGATGCTATTGCTTCTTTGTTCAGTGAGTCGGCTCCAAAGAACACCTATATAGGCGAGACCTTCTACGAGGTGAAGAAGATTGTTCAGGGGTTGGAGATGCCTGTGCAAAAAATTGATGCATGCCCGAGAGGTTGCATGTTGTTTTGGAAACAGGATGCCAACGCTTCTACGTGTACGGTCTGTGGCAGCGACCGATACAAGAAGACTTCTAAAGGGAACGATGTGCCTTTGAATGTTCTCACTTACCTCCCCATTACTCCTCGATTGCAAAGAATGTTTGCAACAAAGGACGTTGCAGAGGAAATGGCATGGCATGCAAAGAATCCTCGACAGCAAGGCACAATGGCACACCCTAGCGACAATGACGCTTGGAAACAATTAGATAGATGCTCTAACGAATTTGCATCTGAACCTCGTAATGTTCGGCTTGGGTTGTGTACAGATGGGTTTGATCCTCATGGTAAATTTGGCGGTAAGTATTCTTGCTGGCCTGTTATTTTAACCCCTTACAACTTGCCTCCCTCCATGTGTATGAAAAGGGAGTTTATGTTCCTTTCTTTGATTATTCCCGGTCCAAACAACCCAAAGGGAAACTTAGATGTTTACATGCAGCCATTAATTGAAGAGTTGAAACAATTGTGGGACATTGGTGCAACTACGTACGACATTTCAACAAAACAAAATTTCACTCTTCGAGCAGCCATCTTGTGGACCATTGGTGACTTTCCAGCTTACGGTATGATGTCTGGGTGGTCTACAGCCGGTAAGAAAGCTTGTCCTTACTGCATGGAGAAAAGCCAGGCATTTTGGTTAAGCAACAGTGGTAAGGTAACTTGGTTTGATTGCCATAGGAAATTCCTATCTCCAGATCACCCTTTCAGGAAAAGCAAGACAGCTTTCTGTAAGAATAGAGTTGAGAAAGGCGATCCTCCACACATCATGTCGGGTGATGAGCTTTGGGAATGTGTGAAAGACCTTCCAAAGGCAGTTGATGGTCCCGAAGCACTTAAACAAGTCAAAAAGGCCAAAAAAGGTTGGGCAAAGCAAAGCATATTTTGGGAGCTGCCTTATTGGAAACATCTTCTCGTTCGCCATAACCTAGATGTGATGGACATTGAGAAGAACTTTTTTGAACAACTAATTCAAACTATTATGGATGTCAAGGGAAAAACTTCTGACACGGCTGCCGCTAGATTAGACATCCAGGCTCATTGTAAACGTCCCCAGCTTCATCTACAAAAAGACGATCAAGGAAAAGATGTCATGCCAAAGGCACCTTACACTCTTGATAGAGCACAAAGGAAGGTTTTGTGTGAGTGGGTGAAGCAGTTGCGATTTCCTGATGGGTACGCTTCTAATTTGAGCAGATGTGTTGATTTACAAGGTTGTAAACTAGTAGGAATGAAAAGTCATGACTGTCATGTCTTCATGGAAAGGTTGTTCCCTGTTGCTCTTAAAGAATTTTTGCCCATTCATGTATGGAATGCAATCACAGAGATAAGTCAATTCTTTCGAGATATATGTTGCTACACTATTACAGTAAGTGACATGGAACGATTGGAGAGAAACATTGCGGAGATAATTTGCAAGCTAGAGAAGATTTTCCCTCCTTCATTTTTCAACTCAATGGAACATTTACCGATACATTTGCCATTTGAAGCGAAGTTGTGTGGACCTGTTCAATATCGATGGATGTATCCATTTGAAAGGTTGTAGCCAGAGAATTCAAACATAATTATTATGTTGTCATTTATATAACCGTTTGGTTAAACGTAATTACTGTTGTTTAATATTAATTTCAGGTTTCTAAATCACTTGAAACGGAAAATTGGGAATAAAGCCCGTGTTGAAGGTTCAATATGCAACGCTTACCTAACTGAAGAGGTTGCAAACTTTTGCTCGCATTACTTTGACTACAAGTTTGACACAAAAACAAGAGATCTAGGTCGGAATGTCAACCCTGATATTGACAGTGACATACACAACAATGATGTTCCAGAACTATTCACAGTCGACACAGGTCGTGTTACAAATCAAGGGAAGTCAAGATTTCTAGATCAGAAAGAACTCCAACATGCACACTTTTTTGTGCTGTCCAACTGCGGCATTTTGGGTGACTACGAAAGGTTAGGACAAAAATGTTACATGTATATTCATAGCATGTGAACAACTATGTTTAATTTTTAGTCATTGAGTTGGAATCATTCATTTTGTAGGAAGTTTGAGGACCACCTTCTCTCAACCCATCGGACTTTGGATAGAGAAGCAGTTCAAGAAAAATTTGAAGTTGAATTCCCAAAGTGGTTCCGTGATACGGTAGCAACAATCAATACCCTATTTGTTTGTGTTTATAGGTTTGACTTACCGTTACACTTTAACATTACCATTTTCACCGTACCTACAGGTCCATCGCGATAAACCGAATTCTGATGTCCTACAAGCTTTGGCTATGGGGCCTTTCAAGCGAGTTCGAAGTTTCAGTCAAATCATGGTTGGTGGTTTCAACTTTCATACGTATGGTCACGGTCGTCAAAAAGCCACTATGAATTACGGTGTTTCAGTTTCGGGTGAAGATGGCTCAGAGTACTATGGAATTTTAGATGACATCATTGAACTTGTCTACACTGGTGCGAAAAATGAGTACAAGACTATGTTGTTTAAGTGTAGCTGGATGGATTCTGTTAGGGGTATGAACGTACATGACCGATACAAGCTTGTCGAAGTCAATCATACGAAAAAGTACCCTAAGTATGACCCATTTGTCTTATCTTATCAAGTAAACCAGGTTTACTACACATCTTATCCAAGCCTGAAACGAGATCGCGTTCAATGGTGGGCTGTGTTCAAAACACACGCTAGGTCCGTAGTTGATGCTCCAGTTGACCTACAATTTCTACAGGAAACTTTACCTAGCGCACCTTCAAGCCTTTGTCCACCTAACGAGATTCCGGACTATGATGTTGTTGAGGAATTTGTTGTCTCTGATTCTGATGACGATGAAATGATTGCAGACGATGACGATGATGAATCTGAACTGAGCTCAAGCGATTCAGAAGAAGAGGACGACACCATTGTATACCTAGATGACAGTAGTGACGGATATAGTACAGATCATAGCAGTGAATAGTTACCTTATTTCATTCATGTAGTGCAAGTGTTGGAATAAGATGATTATTAGCTTAGGTATTGAGCCATTGTTGTTGTCATTATGTGTAATGAACGCTTGTTGGAGATCCATTTACATGAAATGAAAATGTGTATTGTTGTTTTATTGGTTTGCCAAGCAGAAACCTTATCTTGCATTCATTCATTGTTGTATTGTTGTCCCTAATAAATATTGTCACTCATATGTATGTGTGTTAATAGTGGTTAACATTGATTCAGGTATTCATGGACGGCGGTACTCATCGAGATGCACAGAAGAAGGGGAAAAAAGGTACTTCAAATATTCATGGTACCGTGATCAACTTGGGTGAGTCATCGCAACAACAGCAGCGTGGCAACGTCACACAGGATCATCATGGTCAAATTCAGATAGAGGTTCACACTCAGGTGAACCACCATGCTACTACCTCGGCGCAAGAATCAGGTCAAGCGACAGATGAGTCAGGGAGGCTGGTGTTGGACCCGACTTCGTTGTGGTAACAGTTTCAGATGCATATCTTCGACACGCATTGTTGTAATTTTGTTTGCAACTGTCTTTCATTTCGTTAAACAATTATCTAAATTTGGTTGTTGTGTTCAGGTTTGAAGATGATAAGGTTAAGAGGTTGATAACGCAAACGATTCAGGGATACTACAACGCCCCGTGGAGAAATTACAAGGAAGTTGATGATGCCACAAAAAGTCACTGGTGGAACGTGTTTGGGGTATAAATTGTTTTAAGTAAATTAAAACACTTGGTTTTTTCACACTTTGTTTGACATTGAGTATGATAACTACATTTGATTTGAATCGCAGAGGCAATGACTTGGGATCCTCAGTTGGAACCTCAAGTTAGACAACAATTCGTTACAAGGCTTGGAAATCGATTGCGTGACATGTTCTACACCGTCACCCACTCGATGAATGGAGCTAAGCCTAAATGGGTCACTGAGGATGTCCACAAGGCTATGCTGGCTGTGGTTAAAGAAGATGAAACTTACAAGAGAAGAAGTGCTCAGAACAAGAAGAACAGGAGAGGTGGCTCGATGGATAACCCCATTGAACCCACCCACTTTCAAGGTTCCATCTCAGCTGTGCAACATGCAAAGAAGATGGTAATAATGAAATCTTTTCTATTCATTCTTCGTATTTGAAAGTTAAATACTTTATACGATTTTACTTTTACACTATTCGACTCCGTCACATGTGCAGGCAAAGCAGAATGATGGCAAGCTACCAACCCCAGTAGACCTGCTAATGCGTACGCATTTCAAAGATGTCCCGGGGAAAGGAAAGGTGCCAGCCAACTCCAAAGCAAAGCAAATTGTGGTATGTAAATTTTGGAGCTTTTTTTGAGAAAAATTTAAGCCCGTAACGGACATAATGCCACATTTCAACAAATTAAAAACATAGACACCTCTAAATATGCAGTATATGATTGTTAAAGCTACTTTTAAGCTGAATGGAAGAGACGGTAATGAAATAGGCAAGTAAACAGGCATTTTGAGGTGTTTGGAGTCATTTTGGGTGACATTGAGCCCAAAACACTTGGAAGTTGACTTTTAACTTAACTTGATGCCTTAAACACTTGTAAATACTTGATTTAGGAATGTTTTACATGATTATCAGCTTAAATGAAGAATAAATAGTGACTTGGCCATTATATTACCCACTTTTAGTGATTTTGGAGCTTTTTTGAGTGAATTTGAGCCCGTAACGGTTGTAATGCCACATTTCAACAAATTAAAAACATAGACACCTCTAAATATGCAGTATATGATTGTTAAAGCTACGTTTAAGCTGAATGGAAGAGACGGTAATGAAATAGGCAAGTAAACAAGCATTTTGAGGTGTTTGGAGTCATTTTGGGTGACATTGAGCCCAAAACACTTGGAAGTTGACTTTTACCTTAACTTGATGCATTAAACACTTGTAAATACTTGATTTAGGAATGTTTTACATGATTATAAGCTTAAATGAAGAACAACTAGTGACTTGGCCAT
>PYUH01000285.1:1056690-1079152 GCA_016808085.1 Suaeda aralocaspica
ATTTCCGGACGGAAAATTCCGCTCGCCAAATCTGAGTTTTGCGAGGGAAAATTCCCTAGCCCAAATTGGCGACGGAAAAATTCCGTCGACAAATCTGAATTTTGCGATGGAAACTTCCCTTGCAACTTTGCGACGGAAAATTCTGTCGCAAATTTAGTTTTTGCTCGAGGGAAAATTCCGTAGCAAAAGTTTTACGACGGAAATTCGTAGGGGAACCCAAAATTTTGAGTCGACGGAATTAGCGACGACACGTTCCGACGGAATTCCGTAGTCAAAGCTTTTTTCCGACGGAATTTTCGGACTTTAGCGACGGAATTTTTCTCTTCGCAAAAAAGCTGTTTGTTGTAGTGACAATTGTTGAGTATAAAACTAACGTGATTTTAGTTAAGTGAGATTTAGAAAAAAATTCTAAATAGATTTATATTTCATGGCACTTAGCACGTTCAGAAGGGAATCCCTTGGAAACAGTAGCCAAATGAAGACCTGGTTCTTTGAATGTGGGTGTGGCATTGAAAACTAAGATCATTAAATGTTTCATTGAGAAATTGGCAAGAATTAATAATAAATCTAGAGATTTTATTTTTTAGTAGAGGCTTATTTTGCTTTAATGTGGTCTCTGGGGATGAGAAGATTGTTCAATGAAAAGTAAATAAAAATGAAATGTACAGTCTACACTACATTGATCCAAAATGCATAACAACAATTATGAAACCAATAGTGATTTCATTTGCCATACCAGACTCACGATCTTGCCGTTAATATATCTCAACCGTTATACAGGCTGCTTGTTGATTACTATAGGAAAGCTATGAAAGCCCTTTAACATAATATACAAATAAAAAATATACAGATAAAACATTAGTCGGAAGACGAGAAGAGAAGGGCAGGCGGGGCGGACATCATAAGAGCTAAAATTCAAACAACAATCAACATATGCGACAACAACAATATTTAGGGCTTAAACAACCGAAAATAGGTGCTCTTAATTGTGCCCATATTGTCACCAATACAAGATTTTTCGAACAACCTGGCCATCCATAGAAGGGTGAAGGAGAAAAAAGAGGGAATTAAAAATTGGCGAGAAAAAAAAGAATGCGAAAGACCCAAAAGACACATACAAAAAACCCCCCCCCCGTAGCGTCCTGACAACCACAAACCCACTACACACAAACCCTCTTCCCCCGTGCGTTCTCTTTACAGTTATGAACTGATTGTCAGGACTTTAAACTGATCCTATCAGAAACCTTGTTTCTGAATAATCAGTTCGGGAATCTAACCTCTGTCAAAACTGCTTATGTTCCGGGAATGAGTGAAGCACGGAACATGAGGGAGAAGAAAACGAAGAGGGTAGAGAGACAACAAATACATGTCAAAAAGACATGTGTTAGGAATAGTAAAATGGGGGCCTATCACAATGGTAGTGAATTCAAGGGAAGGGACAAAAGCCAAGATGATCTGCTAAGCATCTGCCGAAGGATTTGCAATTAGTAGCATTATGGCTATACATATTCCCCCTTTCCCTTGTTGTCAAAATATAAAAATACTAGATCTTTATAGTTCTTAGATATTAGGAAAAGCAACTACTTCCAATGTGTCCTGAGAAAATCCCCACATAAAATTTCAAAGATCAACTTAGTAATTTCTACTCAGCGCATTTATGGATATATTTCGGCAAAAACTTAATGAAACAATCAGGGCGAACCTCAAATTCAATAAGAAAAAGAAAAATTGTGCATATTTAAACACATAATCTATCACCATTACATCTGCTACACATAAATAAAGGATCCTATAATTCAGAAAAGAAAATTCATAATCTATCACCATTAAACATGCTATACATAATAACTAACACAAGTCATGAAAAGCTGAAAAAAAAATTCTCAATTTAAAGAAATACAACCAAAATGGGACTTCACAACACACCACCTCATAATAATTGATCAAAGAGATAAAAAACTAAGCAATATGAGAAAGACCCACATGCATGGTTAAAAATAAATTATGAATGATTCTCAATGATAAAACAAAAATTATCAATCCCAATATCCCACCGAGTGCACATTATTGAACCAGAAGGGGCGGAGAAACCGAGAAAAGGAAGGAACGATCTCTTTTCATCATTCCACCCACATCTACCTTTCTTCCTCTCCTTCTTTCTCCCTATTTTACTGTTCATTCTTCTCATCCAAAGAAATCATTAAAAATAACCATGAATATAAATTGCATGTTCAAATCTGAGCATTATACACACAAATTCCAATCCAACAATAATAGGAAGAGTGATCTAATTACCAAAAATTAAAATCATTGATATACAGAACATAAAAAAGAAAAACAATAAATAATACTAAAAAACAGCTCGCAACGCCGCATGCATAGCATCCTCTGTCATTTGAAGCTAACTGTGAGGGATTTACGGTTGTGAATTTCCGGTTGTGATGGGGTTGGATAGTTCAGAGTTGTAGCTTCGGATTTGCGAAATTTCAGAGTTGGAATCTAGGATTTGCATTTTCAGAGTTGTGACGATTTAAGAGGAAGATAAGAGGAGTGAGAAGGTTTGGGAAACTTATTAAGCAAGGTGGGCGAACTAATTAAGCGTTAGGAGGAAGAATGATTTCGTGCCAATTTTAATCGGTTAAACACTTTGTTTTTTCCACCTTTTTTTTTTATTTTGGGGAACGAAAACTATAAACTTGCCTCTAGAGGGGGGTGGGTGTCGGTGCAAAATAAAGCGTTGGAGCGATGAATTACGGGAAGGGTAGGGGGGATCGATAAACCCCGAGTTAAAGTTATGATGTTGTACCGCGGAAGTAATTTTAACTATGTTAAATGATATATTCTGTGTTATGATGTTTAACTTAATAAGCTATACGATTTAAATAAGGTTATGTTGTGATTTGGGTGGTGTTTAATCAGTTTATAGATTAATTAAGGTATATATTTAAGTTATGCTATGAAAAAGGTTATTTTCTTTTGGTGTGAAGTAACCAAAAAACTGTCTTAAAAATGTATATGTGATTTTATTAAAATAAAAAGATTTGGTAGATAGAAATGGGTCCCTACAGGCCTTTTCTAGAAAAATACTTGCCAAAAATCCCTTCGGGACCATTACCCTGACTAGATCAAAAAAAAATAATAAAACTTGACAAAAAATTGCTACCTTTGGACACCCCGAACGTTAAAATACCTTTTGACGTGTTTTTATTATCTTCAATTAATATTTTTCCATTTAGGGCGTATTTGGTATAGTATTGACATCCTGAAAGAGTATAATGAGGATAGTGTGTAATTTTATAAATTTCAATAGGGGTGAGGATCATATTTTATAATTTTATAATCGATAAAGTCTATTAAATGATTTTTAAATAATCAACATTACATATAAAGTTATTTCTATTTCTACCTTTTGATTTTGGGACTAATATATTTAATGTGATTTACCATATATGGCTGCCAAAATAAATAAAACTAGGCTGAAAGAGGAATAAAGAGCCGTATACATCTCCCCTCCCCTGGAAAAAAACGTCAGGTGCAAGCGCAGCGGGGTGGTACCGGGGTATTGCTGAGGTTTTGAACAGCAGCACTTATAGCAGCAGCAAAATGATGAATTGTATTTGCTGCGGTTTTTTAACCGCAGCAAAAAATTGGGTTATTTGCTCGCGGTTTTATTCAGGTAAACCGCAGCAAAAACACACCAGAAACTGGAGGGAAACAGATTATGTGTTGCGGGTTCTTTGTAAAAACCGCAGCAAAAGAGTGCAGCGGAACCACCAAAAAAAAACACGATTTGCGGCGGGTTTTGTGAATAACCGCAGCAAATAAGCACCCACGAAAAGAAAAAAAAAGGGGTGGTTTGGGTGTGTTGCAGGGTAAAGCAAATAGAAGCTGAAATGTTATACATACATAGAATCAATTATTTTTCAATGAACACAACTTCTATCACACAAAACAAATACACTTCTATTCAACCATATCTATACATTATTATTCAACCATTTCTATTATCTATTCATTCATTCAAGCATGACCAGGCAGAAAAGCAAGCAGTAAGGAGCAGCCATAGAAATAGAGAGTCCGCAGAAGTAAGCAGGCAACCAGGCTGTGGGCAAGCCTTATTTCTATAGTTAGTCTCATTCAATAATGATTTATATAGTGCTCATTATAATCATATATAAAAAGCAAAAGTTCATCACAAGCATCATATATTCATCATTCAACCAACACACAGCAATAGCCACAAGAACACAACGCCAAGCCACAACAACACAGCAATAGGACTATTATATTATGTTTTCTGACATAATTCTCCATCAAGGGAAGTGGTTACGATCACCCACCATTCGAGTTAGGCTACTTCAACAGGTTTTTTAAGCCTGGAGCAACTCAAACTCAATGGATGTTGACCATGGTCATCACTTGAGTCCATTCATTCATTTGGCAATAAGGGGACTATACGGGACCATCATCATTTGGAAATAAGGGGGACTATAAAACGGACTAATTTTTTATTAAGCAATGGTCGGACTATAAAGAAGGACGAGATCATCAGTGCAACAAATGGCATCACAATAAGAGATGCAATTGGTCTTGACCAAAGGGAATCAAGTAAGAGGACAGAAGGACAAGGAAACCCTTGTTTTTCACCCTGTCTGCAGAAATGTAAAGAATCACAAACACAAGGAGCAGGATAAACTGCCTATAAAAGTTCCAAACACACGCTCCAGGAAGTGGTCCTTACTGAGACACAAACACAAACACGAACACAAAACAGACAGGTGTAGAAAGGAAAGGCCATGATGACGCGAAAAGTCAGATGAAATCACAAAACCACAAACAAAAACAACACACCAAACCCAAAACCCAACACACCACAACCAAAAACAAAAACCAGCCAAACACAAAAAAAACAACCAAAACAACCATACAAAAAACCAACAAAATCAACACAAAAATATATGATAAAAATAGAAACCAAAGAAAAACAAAGCAAGCTAACCCTCAGCAGTCAATACATCATAGGAAACAAAGCATAGACCTTGATCGAAACCTTTCAAAGCCCAAAAAGAAACCTCTTACAGGCTATAAGCGGCAGAATTCGTGCGACTAGAGGTTCCTAAAGAATCCCCATTAGACAAAATTATCAAGAAGTGAAGATAGTGTTCGAAAGATAACTAAAAAGTAGTAGGCTTACTATTTGACTTAAAGGTAACCTTAAAATTATCCTCTCAAAGCTCAAAATTCAAACAACATATTGAATATTTCTAATGAATCAAGTTCATAATGTTCAGATTTTTTTTCCACCATAGTTTTTTTTTTAAATCCCTCTGAAACATTCTCCATTGTCTCTACCCATAAAAGTAATCAAAAGGATCAAGCGGAACCGCGAAAGAAACATTATCCAATATACATACACTCTAATATCTTCATCTCACACAAAAATATATGATAAAAAAATCTCACATGTAACAAAATATATGATAAAAATCGCCTCCAAAAGCCCACCAAAAATCGCCTCCAAAACCCACAAAATCAGAAACACAGAAATTAAAACACAATAAAAATTAATACTGAAAAATAAACAAAAAAGAAGGAGAGAAAGAGGGGGGGGGGTAGACGAGTAACAATAAATCAAACTATAATTAAGAGATACTGTACTAAAAGGCGACTAATAATCAAAGTCAAAGATCTCTAATTTTTTTTTGAAACAAAACAATAATTTTGTTCTGAACAAAACCACTTAAAACAAAAAACCAATTAAAAATCCTATGAACAAACAAAATCACAACAAATCTGAAAAAAAAACCTAATTAAAGAGAAAAACAACAAGCAGCAATGGTTCTGGAGGCGAAAGAAAGTGAGAGAGAAACGGAGGAGAGAGAAGGAAACTGTGAAGTACCAAATTCCAGAATGTCGAAAAAAAGGCAGAAAGATCAGTGAGGGAGAATGAAGGGAATGTCCGTAAAATCCAGAGCTACACAACAGCCCGTGATTCGAGGAGAGCGAAGAGGCGAGGAAAGGGGGCTCTTCTAATTGCCCCTCCTTTCTTTCACCTACTTTCCTTTTCCACCTTTTCCTTCTCTTCTTTCTTTTTCCCCTTTTTCTTCTTTTTTTTTCCCTTCCCTCTCCATTTCGCTTTTTCTTTCTTTTGACTGTTTTGTTTTCTTTTTTATCTTTCGTTCTGTTCCTTGTACCTTCTCCCTCCTTTATTTTTCTTTTTGCTCCTTAACCGGAGGGGGACCTGCGGGGGAGAGGGAGAGAGTACCAGAAGGACCGACGATGGGGGGTGGCGGGAGAGAGAGGACGAGGGAGAAAAGATAAGAAAAGAAGGGAAAGAAAAAAGGAGGGGGAGAATGAAGGGGAATAGGGGACTAGAGAGATTTGAGGGGAGAAAGATCAGAAGAAGGGAAAGAAAAATGAGGGAGAATGGAGGGAATTAGGGTAGGTGGGAAATGGAGGGTTTGTGTATATATAGCCCTTTTCGTTTGGGCTAGGCTTGAACGATAAAAAGAACCGCCGCAATTAAACAACGCCCAGCAAATATTTTCTTGTGTCTCACATCAACAACTATTTGCGCGGTCCTTTAAAAAATGTCAAAGAACCCGCAGCAAATGCCCTGGCCGCAGCCCAAAATCCAATTTTTCTACTAGTGCGATAACTATATTAGCCACGACAATAAACAAAATGTGTGCAAAAATTTTATGTAGCCACGTAGAAATAAAAATACCCATGGCATACCTATTTTACCACTAATCACTTCTATCCGTGGCCCATAAATTTAATGAGTAATTAATGTAGAATTTCCATGGCAAATATGTGGTCCCAATTGATTATTATTGTAGTGGAGATTACTCGGAGTACTCTTTCATCATTCGAGTACGCGTTTGAATGTTTGACCTTCTATTCAAAGGGTGAGCCAATGGAGGTAGTTGGCCGGAGGCATACTCCTTACTTTGACATGTCGGACCTGGCATCTCTCTATTTTCCTCCGACGAAGTGGTCTGGTGGGGGGGGGAGAGACCGGAGGCATAGGGGTCGAAAATGGCAAAGTTATGAAGGGAGGTAGTAATTGCCTCCGACCAAATACATCATTGCTCACCCTGGGGAAATAGAAGGTCAGAACAGTCAAAACCGGAACTCAATGATGAAAGAGTACTCCGAGTATCTCACACACAATAATAAATCACTTGGGCCACATATATGCCATGGAAATTTACATTAATTACTCATTAAATTTATGCCCCGGATAGAAGTGATTTAGTGGTAAAATATGTTATGCCATGGGTATTTTATTTTACGTGGCTAACATAAAATTTTGCCACACATTTTGTTTATTTTCGTGGCTAATATATGTTATGCCACTAGTAGAAAAATTGGATTTTGCTGCGCCCCAATTTGCTGCGGTGTCTTTGACATTTTAAAGGACCGCAGCAAAATAGTTGTTGATGATACACAAGGAAAAATATTTTGCTCTGGCTGGGTTATTGTCTGCGGTTCTTTTATCGTTCACGCTAGCCCAAACGAAAGGGCTATATATACACAAACCCTCAATTTCCCACCTAACCCTTATTCCCTTCATTTCTCCTCATTTTTCTTTACCCTTCTTTCTGACTCTTTCTCCCTCTCAATCTCTCTAGCCAAATTTCCCCTTCATTCTCCCTCATTTTTTTTGCACCTTCTTTCTGATCTTTTCCTCTCAATCTCTCTAACCCTAACCCTCTCTCATCCTCGCATCTCAATATCCCATATCCCCTCCCCACCTTGCAGAGACTCTTCCTTACTAGAAGTCACGGGCTGTGTTGTGCTTTGTAGCTTGGTTTACGACATTCCCTTCTCTCCCTCACTGATCTTTCTGCCTTTTTTTAGACCATTCTGGATTTTGTAGCTTCACAGTTTCCTTCTCCTCTCCTCCGTTTTCTCTCTCATTTCTTTCTCTCCATAACCATGGTGCTGTTTTTTCTCTTAATTAGGTTTTGTTTTCATGATTTTTTGATGATTATTGTTTGTTCATATGATTTTAATTAGTTTTTGTTTTTATTGTTTGTTCAGAACAAAATTATTGTTTGTTTCAAAAAAAAATTAGAGATCTTTTGAACTTTGATTATTAGTCGCCTTTAGTTACAGATCCACTTAATTAATAGTTTTGATTTATTGTTACGTCTTCTTTTCTCTCCTTCTTTTTGTTTTATTTTTCAGTATTAATTTTTATTTTGTGTTTTAATTTTGTGTTCTGATTTTTGTGGGTTTGGAGGCGATTTTTTGTGGCTTTTGGATAGGCGATTTTTTATACATTATATTGTTGTACATGGTGAGATTTTTATCATATATTTGTGTGAGATGAAGATATTAGAGTGGATGTATATTGGAATGTTTCTTTCGATTTTCCAGCTTGATCTTTTGATTACTTTATGGGTTTAGCAATGGAGAATGGGTCAGAGGGATTATTAAAAAAAAACTATGGTGGGAAAAAAAAATCTGAACATTATGAACTATGATCATTAGAAATATCAATATTGTGTTGAATTTTGACTTTGAGAGGATATTTAGTTAACTTTACGAAATATATAGCCTACTACTTTTAGTGATCTTTCGAACACTACTTCACTATCTAATGATGATATTTTGTCTAATGGTGATCTTAGGACTCTCTTATTCGCACGAATTCGCTTTATAGCCTGTAGAGGTTCTTTGTTGCTTTGAAAGGTTTCGATCAAGGTCTATGCTTTGTTTCCTGTGATGTATTGACTTCTGAGGTAGCTTTGCTTTGTTTTCTTTTGGTTTCTATTTTTATCATATATTTGGTGTGATTTGTTGTTTTGTTATGTTGTTTTGGTGTTTGTTTTGTGTGTTGGGGTGTTGTTTTTGGTTGTGGTTGTGGTGGTTTGGGTTTTGGTGGTTTGTTTTTGTTTGTGGTTTGTGATTTTCTAGAATTTCTCTTCAATCATGCCTTTCCTTTCCTACACCTGTTTGTGTTGTGTTCGTGTTTGTGTTTGTGTTTCAGTAAGGAACTACTACATGGATGAGTGTGTTTGGAACTTTATAGGAGTTATCCTGCTTGACCTTGTGTTTGTGATTCATTTACCTTTCTGCAGACATGGTGTGAAAAACAAGGGTTTCTTGCCTTCTGATCCTTCTACTTGATTTACCTTATGGTCAGAGACAATGCATCTCTATGGTGATTGCAATTGTTGAATGATGATCGAGTCCCTTATAGTCCGACAATTGCTAATAAAAAATGAGTCCTTATAGTCCCTATTTCCAAATGATGATCGAGTCCCTTATAGTCCTTATTTCCAAATGATGAAGGGACTCAAGTGATGACCAGGTCAACATCATGAGGGTTTGAGTTGCTCCAGGCTTAAAAACCTTGTTGAAGTAGCCTAACTCGAAGTGGTGGGGTGATCGTAACCACTTCCCTGATGGAGATTATGTCAGCAAAACAAAATATATATAGTCTATGCCTGTGTTGTTGTGGCTTGCGGTTGTGTTCTTGTGGCTATTGCTGTGATGTGGTTGAATGATGAATATATGAAGCTTGTGAATGAATTTTGCTTGTTTATATATGGTTATGAATGAGAGCACTAATAAAATAAATGATTGAATGAGACTACAATAAATAAATGATTGAACAAAAGAATGGTTGAATGGAGTAATGGATGTGGATGAGATATTTAGATGAGATTGAGCTTATGATTGATTTTATGATGGTAATGCTTGAATGAATGAATAAGATAGGAATGGTTGAAGAATAATGTATAGATATGGTTGAATAGAAGTGTATTTTTTTGTGATGAAGTTAATTCAATTGGAAGAATAATTGATTCTATGTATGTATAACATTCAGCTTCTAATTTGCTTTAAAATGCCAAAAAAAAAAAAAAAAATTTTTTTTTATTTTCTTGGGTGCTTATTTGCTGCGGTTATTCACAAAACGCAGCAAATAAGTGTTTTTTTTGGTGAAACATGCACTATTTGCTGCGGTTTTACAAAGAACCGCAACAAATAATCCTGTTTCCCTCCAGTTTCTGGTGTGTTATTTGCTGCGGTACACATGAAAACCGCAGCAAATAACCCAATTTTTTGCTTGCGGTTAATAAAACCGCAGCATAATAAAATTATCTTTGCTGCTGCTTAAGTGCTGCGGTTCAAAACCGCAGCAAATACCAGGAAAAAACCGCAGCAAATGACGTTTTTTCCACTAGTGTGCCATGGAAATTTTTGTTTATTTGGCAAGCCATATATGGTAATCACATTAAATATATTAGTCCAAAATCAAAAGGTAGAAATAGAATAACTTTATATGTAATGTTGATTATTAAAAATCATTTAATAGAAATTGTCGATTAAAATTATTAAAAATGATTCATCCCCTATTTTTAATTTTATAAAATTAACAATATTACTAATTATACTTATTGCATGTAAAATAAACTATACCAAATACCCCAAATGAGGAAAAAATTAAATGAATCTAATAAAAAAAACACTTCAAAAAGGATATTTTAAACGTTCGGGTGTCCAAAGGTAGCAATTTTTTTTCAAGTGATTATTTTTTTGATCTACGTCAGGGGTAATGTTCCGAAGGGAATTTGGGCAAGTATTTTTCTAGAAAAGGCCTGTAGGACCCATTTCTATATACCAAATCTTTTATTAATAAATCACATATACATTTGAGAATTTTTTGGTTAACTCACACCAAAGAAAAATAAACTTTTTCATAGCATAACTTAAATAATACCTAATTAATCTATAAAAACTGATAAAACCACCCAAATCACAAAAACCTTATTTAAATAGTATAGCTTATTAAGTTAAACATCATAACACAAATATAAGAGTAAAATAGTTAAAGTAATTAAGAGGTAAAACATCAAACTTAAATGTATATAGCCCCATAACTTAAAGTAATTAAGCCTACAATTATGTGGCAAAACAAAAAAAAAAAATATAAGAGGCAAGTTTAATAGTTTCGTTCCCCAAAATAAAAAAAAAAGGTGGAAAAAAAACAAAGTGTTTAACCAGTTAAAATTGGCACGAAATATTCTTCCTCCTAAACCGCTTAATTAGTTCCCCACCTTGCTTAATAAGTTTCCCAAAACTTCTCACTCCTCTATCTTAATCTTAAATCGTACACACCTTGAAAATGCAAATCCTAGATTCCAACTCTGAAATTGCAAATCCTAGCTTACAACTCTGAAATTCCAACCCACATCACAACCCTGAAATTCACCAACCGGTAAATCTCACATTAGCTTCAAAGGACAGAGGATTCTATGCAGTTGCGGGCGTTGCGAGCTGTTTTTAGTTATTATTGATTTTTCTTTTTTAGTTCTTTAGTATCAATTATTTTAATTTTGGTAATTAGATCACTCTTCCTATTATTGTTTGGTTGGAATTGTGGTGTTAGATGCTCAGATTTGAACATGCAATTTATATTCATGGTTATTTTATGATTTTTTTCCTTAATTTGAAATTTAGAAGCAAAATTCTGGTCAATAATAATAGTGCACTCGGTGGATATTGAGGATTGATAATTTTTGTTATCATTGAGAATCATTCCATAATTTATTTTTACCATGCATGTGGGTCTTTCTCAAATTGCTTGTTACATTTTGATCAATTATTTGGAGGTGGTGTGTTTGAAGTACAATTTTGGTTGTTTTCTTTAATTGAGAATTTTTTCAGCTTTTCATGACTGTGTTAGATTACTTATGTATAGCAGGTTAATGGGTGATAGATTATGATTTCTTTTCTGAAATTATATGACCCTTTAGTTATGTGTAGCAGATTAATGGTGATAGATTATGGGTTAAATAGGAACATGTATTCTTTTCTATTGAATTTGAGTTAGCCATGAGTTCATTAAGTTTTGCCGAAATATATGCCATAAATGATGCTGAGTAGAAATTACTAAGTGATCTTTGAAATGTATAATGGGGTGATTTTCTCGAGGACAAATTGGAAGTAGTGCTTTCCTAATATCTAAGAACTATAAAGATCTAGTTATTTATATTTGACAACAAGGAAAGGGGGAATATGTATAGCCATAATGCTACTATTGCAAATCCTAAGCAGATGCTTAGCAGACATTTGCTTTTGTCCATTCCCATTGAATTCAAATAAAATGATAAGCAACAATGTTAAGATGACTAAAAAAGTAGTTGATGTATGTGTTGTATCTTAAAATAGGTCGTTTGAGTATTAGAAGGTTACAGTCCCTGAACAAGTCCTTGAACAGAAGAAGTTTTGACAGAGGTTAGAGTCCTGAACTGATTGTTCAGAAACAAGGTTTCTGATAGGATCAGTTTAAAGTCACTGAACAATCAGTTCATAAACTGTAGAAGAGAATCCACGGGGGAAGGGGTGGGGGGGGGAGGGGGGGGGGGGGGGGAGGAAGAGAAGGGGGGGGGGGGGGTGGGTTACGTATGTGGGATTTTGGGTTCTGAGAAGTATGGGTTTGCTAGAAAATTTTAATTCATATTTTTTCTATGCCCTTCTATGGATGGCCAGGTTGTTCGAAAATAGTATTGGTGACATATGGGCACAAATTAGAGCACCTTATTTTAGGTTGTTAAAGCCCTAATATTGTTGTTTGTCCATATGTTGATGTGGTGAAGGTTGCTATTATGATATACACCCTGCCCCTTCTCTTCTCTCTTAAGAAGCTAAGTTAGCGAGAGGTTTATTGATATTAGGTTAAAGCTTTCATAAGCTTCCTTGTAATCAACAAGCAGGCCTGTATAACTGTTGAGATATATTTAACGTGCCAGATCGTGAGTTGTATGTTCAAATGAAATCACTATGGTTTCATAATTGTTGTTATGCATTTTGGATCAATGTAGTGTAGACTGTACATTTTTATTTATTATTTCAGAACAATCTTTCTCACCCAAGAGACCACATTAAAGCAAAATAAAGCTATATCTAAAAAAATAAAAATCTCTTAGATTTATTATTATTCTTGGACCAATTTCTCAATGATAACATTTAATGATCTATTTTGCAATGCCACACCCAAATTCAAAGAAAACCATGTCTTCATTGGGCTAATGTTTCGCAAGGGATTCCCTTCTGAACATGCTATTGCCATGAAATATAAAATCTATTTAGAATTTTTTTCCAACTAAAAACAAATAAAACTAGAAACAAAATACAAAAGAAATATAGCGAAGGAAAATTCCGTGTAAACCGAAAATTCCGTCCGGAAAAAAGCTTTGCTACGGAATTCCGTCGGAAACGTGTCGTCGCTATTCCTTCGACGCAAAATTTTGGGTTTCCCTACGGAATTTCCGTCGTAAAACTTTTGCGACGGAATTTTCCCTCGCAAAACTAAATTGCGACAGATTTTCCGTCGCAAATTGCAGGGAATTTTCCATCGCAAAATTCAGATTTGCGGACGGAATTTTCGTCGCAAATTTGCGAGGGAATTTTCCCTCGCAAAACTCAGATTTGCGACGGAATTTTCCGTCGGAAATTGCGATGGAAAATTCCCTCGCAAATTTGCGATGGAAAATTTGGTCGCAAATCTTGCAAATTCCGACGGAAAATTCCCTGCAAACTAGTGCTCAATTTGCAAACCATTTAATTTTCCATTTTTTTTGCGAAGATAATTTCCGTCGCAATAGTTTTACGAAATTTTATATGACAATTTGCAATTTTCCGTCGGAATTTTGCAATTTCTTTCTAAAAACAAAGAATACTTCAAAACCTAATTTATACCTGCAAATCTTTGTAGACCAACACCATTTCCTTTGTTGCGATGATACATTCCATCGCAAATATTTAAAACATAAATAAATTAATTGTTGTCTTACAGCTACCATAAAATACTACCATAACAAGTTTAACAATAATATATTGCGATGAACTAAACTATATTATTATCTGAAATACAAGAGGCCTAGGTAACTAAACTGGAGTGCCTTCACCTGCGCCACTACCCGAGTCATCTCGGGGTCTCTACGAAGACTCTTGGAACGAGAGAACAACAGTCAGTGTCGAATCCCTGAATCCGACTCATCAGCTCCTCCACTGCTCTCTGTTTCTCTGCTCCATTGCGGCCATCTCTGCTTGCATTCATTCCTGACCTCTTCTGAACTCCTTGCCTTAACTCATCGCGAATTGGGTCCTGATTTGCTGCTGGAACTCTTGCATCTGGGTTGTCACATTCTCTACCCTCTGTCAAAATGTTCTTGCATTTTGTGAAACGACAGAGGGAGTGTCTGTTGTGACGATCCACATTGCCTGAACGACACCGTAGATAAAGCTCAGCACCACACCCAAGACCTTTGACGCGACCTTTCTTGTGCGCCCCACCTGCTGCCTCCCAATACATCTCATTTGGTGTCTTTGGAGTTTCCGGATTGGAGGAATCCTCAAAACTGGTTTGATACTTTCCTACAACATGACAATGATTGAAATAAACATATATAGACGAATACACATAGACAAACTAAAAAAATGACTCGAAACACCTCAAAATTCATGTTTACTGCCTATTTCATTACCGTCTCTTCCATTCAGCTTAAAAGTAGCTTTAACAATCATATACTGCATATTTAGAGGTGTCTATGTTTTAATTTGTTGAAATGTGGCATTACAACCGTTATGGTAAAATTCACTCAAAAAAGCTCCAAAATCACTAAAAGTGGGTAATATAATGGCCAAGTCACTAGTTGTTCTTCACTAAGCTTATAATCATGTAAAACATTCCTAAATCAAGTATTTACAAGTGTTTAAGGCATCAAGTTAAGGTAAAAGTCAACTCCAAATGTTTTGAGCTCAATGTCACCCAAAATGACTCCAAACACCTCAAAATGCCTGTTTACTTGCCTATTTTACCGTCTCTTCCGTTAGCTTAAAAGTAGCTTTAACAAATCAAAACTGCTATTTTTGTCTATGTTTTTAATTTGTTGAAATGTGGCATTACAACCGTTATGGGCTCAAATTCACTCAAAAAAGCTCCAAAATCACTAAAAGTGGGTAAAATGGCCAAGTCACTGTTGTTCTTCATTTAAGCTTATAATCATGTAAAACATTCCTAAATCAAGTATAAACGTTTTAAGGCATCAACTTAAGGTAAAAGTCAACTTTCAAGTGTTTTGGGCTCAATGTCACCCAAAATGACTCCAAACACCTCAAAATGCTGTTTACTTGCTATTTCATTACCGTCTCTTCCATTCAGCTTAAAGTAGCTTTAACATTATGTACTGCATATGTTTAGAGGTGTCTATGTTTTTAATTTGTTGAAATGTGGCATTACAACCGTTACGGGCTCAAATTCACTCAAAAAAGCTCCAAAATCACTAAAAGTGGGTAATATATACATGAATGTTAAAGCTACTTATAAGCTGAATGGAAGAGACGGTAATGAAATAGGCAAGTAAACAGGCATTTTGAGGTGTTTGGAGTCATTTTGGGTGACATTGAGCCCAAAACACTTGGAAGTTGACTTTTACCTTAACTTGATGCATTAAACACTTGTAAATACTTGATTTAGGAATGTTTTACATGATTATAAGCTTAAATGAAGAACAAATAGTGACTTGGCCATTATATTACCCACTTTTAGTGATTTTGGAGCTTTTTTGAGTGAATTTGAGCCCATAACGGTTGTAATGCCACATTTCAACAAATTAAAAACATAGACACCTCTAAATATGCAGTATATGATTGTTAAAGCTACTTTTAAGCTGAATGGAAGAGACGGTAATGAAATAGGCAAGTAAACAGGCATTTTGAGGTGTTTGGAGTCATTTTGGGTGACATTGAGCCCAAAACACTTGGAAGTTGACTTTTACCTTAACTTGATGCATTAAACACTTGTAAATACTTGATTTAGGAATGTTTTACATGATTATAAGCTTAAATGAAGAACAAATAGTGACTTGGCCATTATATTACCCACTTTTAGTGATTTTGGAGCTTTTTTGAGTGAATTTGAGCCCATAACGGTTGTAATGCCACATTTCAACAAATTAAAAACATAGACACCTCTAAATATGCAGTATATGATTGTTAAAGCTACTTTTAAGCTGAATGGAAGAGACGGTAATGAAATAGGCAAGTAAACAGGCATTTTGAGGTGTTTGGAGTCATTTTGGGTGACATTGAGCCCAAAACACTTGGAAGTTGACTTTTACCTTAACTTGATGCATTAAACACTTGTAAATACTTGATTTAGGAATGTTTTACATGATTATAAGCTTAAATGAAGAACAAATAGTGACTTGGCCATTATATTACCCACTTATAGTGATTTTGGAGCTTTTTTGAGTGAATTTGAGCCCGTAACGGACATAATGCCACATTTCAACAAATTAAAAACATAGACACCTCTAAATATGCAGTATATGATTGTTAAAGCTACTTTTAAGCTGAATGGAAGAGACGGTAATGAAATAGGCAAGTAAACATGAATTTTGAGGTGTTTCGAGTCATTTTTTAGTTGTCTATGTGTATTCGTCTATTACTATGTTTATTTCAATCAAGTTCATGTTGTAGGAAAGATATCAGAACCAGGTTGAGGATTCCTCCAATGCGGAAACTCCAAAGACGCCAAATGAGATGTATTGGGAGGCAGCAGGTGGGCGCAGCAAGAAAGGTCGCGTCAAAGGTCTTGGTAGTGGTGCTGAGCTTTACTACGGGTCGTTCAGGCGATGTGGATCGTCACAACAGTACACTCCCTCTGTCGTTTCACAAATGCAAGAACATTTTGACAAGAGGGTAGAGAATGTGACAACCCAGATGCAAGAGTTCCAGCAGCAAATCAGGACCCAGATTCGTGATGAGTTAAGGCAGGAGGTTCGAGAGGAGGTCAGGAATGAGATGCAAGCAGAGATGGCCGCAATGGAGCAGAGAAACAGAGAGCATGTGGAGGAGCTGATGAGTCGGATTCAGGGATTCGGCACTGACTGTTGTTCTCCGTTCCAGAGTCGTCGTAGAGACCCCAGAGATGACTCGGGTAGTGGCGCAGGTGAAGGCACTCCAGTTTAGTTACCTAGGCCTCTTGTATTTCATGATATATAGTTTAGTTCATCGCAATTATTATTATTGTTAAACTTGTTATGGTAGTATTTTATGGTAGCTGTAACACACAAATTAATTTATTTATGTTTTAAATAGTTTGCGATGGAATGTATCATCGCAACAGAATGGAAATGGTGTTGGTCTACATAAAGATTTGCAGGTATAAAATTAGGGTTTGAAGTAGTCTTTGTTTTTAGAAAGAAATTGCAAAATTCCGACGGAAAATATGCAAATTGTCATATAAGAATTTCGTAAAACTATTGCGACGGAAATTATCTTCGCAAAAAAAATGGAAAATTAAATGGTTGCAAATTGAGCACTAGTTTGCGAGGGAATTTTCCGTCGGAATTTGCAAGATTTGCGACCAAATTTTCCATCGCAAATTTGCGAGGGAATTTTCCATCGCAAATTTCCGACGGAAAATTCCGTCGCAAATCTGAGTTTTGCGAGGGAAAATTCCCTCGCAAATTTGCGACGGAAAATTCCGTCGCAAATCTGAATTTTGCGATGGAAAATTCCCTTGCAAATTTGCGACGGAAAATTCTGTCGCAAATTTAGTTTTGCGAGGGAAAATTCCGTCGCAAAAGTTTTACGACGGAAATTCCGTAGGGAAACCCAAAATTTTGCGTCGAAGGAATTAGCGACGACACGTTTCCGACGGAATTCCGTAGCAAAGCTTTTTTCCGACGGAATTTTCGGATTTAGCGACGGAATTTTTCCTTCGCAAAAAAGCTGTTTTGTTGTAGTGACAATTGTTGAGTATAAACTAAGTGATTTTAGTTAAGTGAGATTTAGAAAAAAATTCTAAATAGATTTTATATTTCATGGCAATTAGCATGTTCAGAAGGGAATCCCTTGCGAAACAGTAGCCAAATGAAGACATGGTTTCTTTGAATTTGGGTGTGGCATTGCAAAAATAAGATCATTAAATGTTATCATTGAGAAATTGGTCCAAGAATTAATAATAAATCTAAGAGATTTTTATTTTTTTAGATATAGCTTTATTTTGCTTTAATGTGGTCTCTTGGGATGAGAAAGATTGTTCAATGAAAAGTAAATAAAAATGAAATGTACAGTCTACACTACATTGATCCAAAATGCATAACAACAATTATGAAACCATAGTGATTTCATTTGAACATACAGACTCACGATCTTGCACGTTAATATATCTCAACAGTTATACAGGCCTGCTTGTTGATTACTATAGGAAGCTTATGAAAGCTTTAACCTAATATCAATAAACCTCTCGCTAACATTAGCTTCTTAAGAGAGAAGAGAAGGGGCAGGGTGTATATCATAATAGCAACCTTCAACCACATCAACATATGGACAAACAACAATATTAGGGCTTATAACAACCTAAAATAAGGTGCTCTAATTTGTGCCCATATGTCACCAATACTAGATTTTTCGAACAACCTGGCCATCCATAGAAGGGCAGTAGAAAAAATATGGAATTAAAAATTTATCTAGCAAACCCATACTTCTCAGAACCCAAAATCCCACATTACTAACCCACCCCCCCCCCCCCCCTCCCTCTTCCTCCCCCCCCCCCCCCCCTCCCCCCCACCCACGCCTCTCCCCCGTGGATTCTCTTCTACAGTTTATGAACTGATTGTTCAGGTACTTTAAACTGATCCTATCAGAAACCTTGTTTCTGAACTAATCAGTTCAGGGACTCTAACCTCTGTCAAAACTTCTTCTGTTCAGGGACTTAGTTCAGGGACTGTAACCTTCTTAATACTCAAACGACCTATGTTATAGATACAACACATACATCAACTACTTTTTTAGTCATCTTAACATTGTTGCTTATCAATTTTATTTGAATTCAATGGGAATGGACAAAAGCAAATGTCTGCTAAGCATCTGCTATAGGATTTGCAATTAGTAGCATTATGGCTATACATATTCCCCCTTCCCTTGTTGTCAAAATATAAAATACTAGATCTTTATAGTTCTTAGATATTAGGAAAGCAACTACTTCCAATTTGTCCTCGAGAAAATCACCCACATTATACATTTCAAAGATCACTTAGTAATTTCTACTCAGCTCATTTTATGGCATATATTTCGGCAAAACTTAATGAAACTCATGGCTAACTCAAATTCAATAAGAAAAGAATACATTGTGCCTATTTAACCCATAATCTATCACCATTAATCTGCTACACATAACTAAAGGTCATATAATTTCAGAAAAGAAATCATAATCTATCACCATTAACCTGCTATACATAAGTAATCTAACACAAGTCATGAAAAGCTGAAAAAATTCTCAATTAAAGAAATACAACCAAAATTGTACTTCAAACACACCACCTCATAATAATTGATCAAAAGAGATAAACTAAGCAATTATGAGAAAGACCCACATGCATGGTAAAAATAAATTATGGAATGATTCTCAATGATAAACAAAAATTATCAATCCTCAATATCCACCGAGTGCACTATTATTGACCAGAATTTTGCTTCTAAATTTCAAATTAAGGAAAAAAATCATAAAATAACCATGAATTATAAATTGCATGTTCAAATCTGAGCATCTATACACCACAAATTCCAACCAACAATAATAGGAAGAGTGATCTAATTACCAAAAATTAAAATAATTGATACTAAAGAACATAAAAAAGAAAAATCAATAATAATACTAAAAAACAGCTCGCAACGCCGCAACTGCATAGAATCCTCTGTCCTTTGAAGCTAACTGTGAGGATTTACCGGTTGTGAATTTCAGGGTTGTGATGTGGGTTGGAATTTCAGAGTTGTAAGCTAGGATTTGCAATTTCAGAGTTGGAATCTAGGATTTGCATTTTCAGAGTTGTGACGATTTAAGATTAAGATAGAGGAGTGAGAAGTTTTGGGAAACTTATTAAGCAAGGTGGGGAACTAATTAAGCGGTTTAGGAGGAAGAATATTTCGTGCCAATTTTAACTGGTTAAACACTTTGTTTTTTTCCACCTTTTTTTTTTATTTTGGGGAACGAAACTATTAAACTTGCCTCTTATATTTTTTTTTTTTGTTTTGCCACATAATTGTAGGCTTAATTACTTTAAGTTATGGGGGCTATACTATTTAAGTTATGATGTTTTACCTCTTAATTACTTTAACTATTTTACCTCTTATATTTGTGTTATGATGTTTAACTTAATAAGCTATACTATTTAAATAAGGTTATGTTGTGATTTGGGTGGTGTTTAATCAGTTTTTATAGATTAATTAGGTATAATATTTAAGTTATGCTATGAAAAAGGTTATTTTCTTTTGGTGTGAAGTTAACCAAAAAAATTCTCAAAATGTATATGTGATTTTATTAAAATAAAAGATTTGGTAGTATAGAAATGGGTCCTACAGGCCTTTTCTAGAAAAATACTTGCCCAAATTCCCTTCGGAACATTACCCTGACGTAGATCAAAAAAATAATCAACTTGAAAAAAAATTGCTACCTTTGGACACCCGAACGTTAAAATATGCCTTTTTGAAGTGTTTTTTATTATATTCATTTAATATTTTTCCTCATTTAGGGGTATTTGGTATAGTTTATTTACATGCAATAGTATAATTAGTAATATTGTTAATTTTATAAAATTAAAATAGGGTGATGATCATATTTTAATAATTTTATAATCGATAAATTTCTATTAAATGATTTTTAAATAATCAACATTACATATAAAGTTATTTCTATTTCTACCTTTTGATTTTGGACTAATATATTTAATGTGATTACCATATATAGGCTTGCCAAAATAAACAAAAATTTCCATGGCACACTAGTGGAAAAAACGTCATTTGCTGCGGTTTTTTCCCGGGTATTTGCTGCGGTTTTGAACCGCAGCACTTATAGCAGCAGCAAATGATGAAATTTTATTTGCTGCGGTTTAACCGCAGCAAAAAATTGGGTTATTTGCTGCGGTTATTCAGGTAACCGCAGCAAATAACACACCAGAAACTGGAGGGAAACAGGATTATTTGTTGCGGTTCTTTGTAAAACCGCAGCAAATAGTGCAGTTTCCCACCAAAAAAAACACTTATTTGCTGCGGTTTTGTGAATAACCGCAGCCATAAGCACCCAAGAAAATAAAAAAAAATTTTTTTTTTTTTTTTTGCATTTAAAGCAAAATAGAAGCTGAATGTTATACTTACATAGAATCAATTATTTCAATCTGAATTACCTCTCTATCCCAAAAAATACACACTTCTATTCAACCATATCTTACATTATTCATTCAACCATTCCTATTCTTATTCATTCATTCAAGCATTACCATTCATAAAATCAATCATAAGCTCAATCTCATCTAAATATCTCATTCCAGCATCCATTACTCATTCAACCTTCTTTTGTCAATCATTTATTTATATAGTAGTCTCATTCAATCATTTATTTTATTAGTGCTCTCATTCATAACTCATATATAAACAAGCAAAATTCATTCACAAGCATTCATATATTCATCATTCAACCAACATCACAGCAATAGCCACAGAACACAACCGCAGCCACAACAACACACAGCATAGACTATATATATTTATGTTTTGCTGACATAATCTCATCAGGGAAGTGGTTACGATCACCCACCATTCGAGTTAGGCTACTTCAACGGTTTTTAAGCTGGAGCAACTCAAACCTCAATGATGTTGACCATGGTCATCACTTGAGTCCCTTCATCATTTGGAAATAAGGGACTATAAGGGACTCGATCATCATTTGGAAATAAGGGACTATAAGGACTCATTTTTTATTAAGCAATTGTCGGACTATAAGGGACTCGATCATCATTCAACAATTCAACCATAAGAGATGCATTGTCTGACCATAAGGGAATCAAGTAGAAGGATCAGAAGGCAAGAAACCTTGTTTTTCACCATGTCTGCAGAATGTAATGAATCACAAACACAAGGTCAAGCAGGATAAACTGCCTATAAAGTTCCAAACACACGCATCCATGTAGTAGGTCCTTACTGAGACACAAACACAAACACGAACACAAACAGAACAGGTGTAGGAAAGGAAAGGCATGATTGAAGAGAACGTCTAGAAATCACAACACAAACAAAACAAACAAAAAAACCAAACCCACCAAACCCAAACACCAAACAAACAAAACCAGCCAAACACAACCAAAACAAAACCAAAACAACATACAAAAACAACAAATCAACACCAAATATATGATAAAAATAGAAACCAAAAGAAAACAAAGCAAAGCTAACCTCAGAATCATATACAACCTCACGAGGAAACAAAGCATAGACCTTGATCGAAACCTTTCAAAGCAACAAAGAACCTCTTACAGGCTATAAAGCAGAATTCGTGCGAATAAGAGAGTTCCTAAAGATCACCATTAGACAAAATATCATCATTAGATAGTGAAGTAGTGTTCGAAAGATCACTAAAAGTAGTAGGCTTACTATTGAC
>PYUH01000285.1:1081529-1097640 GCA_016808085.1 Suaeda aralocaspica
TAGAGAGATTGAGAGGGAGAAAGATCAGAAAGAAGGGGAAAGAAAAATGAGGGAGAATGAAGGGAATTAGGGTTAGGTGGGAAATGGAGGGTTTGTGTATATATAGCCCTTTCGTTTGGGCTAGGCTTGAACGATAAAAAGAACCGCAGCAAATAAACCAACCGCAGCAAAATATTTTTCTTGTGTATCATCAACAACTATTTGCTGCGGTCCTTTAAAAATGTCAAAGAACCGCAGCAAATGTGGCGCAGCAAAATCCAATTTTTCTACTAGTGGCATAACATATATTAGCCACGAAAATAAACAAAATGTGTGGCAAAATTTTATGTTAGCCACGTAGAAATAAAAATACCCATGGCATAACCATATTTTACCACTAAATCACTTCTATCCGTGGCATAAATTTAATGAGTAATTAATGTAGAATTTCCATGGCATAATATGTGGCCCAAGTGATTTATTATTGTAGTGTGAGATACTCGGAGTACTCTTTCATCATTCGAGTTCCGAGTTTGACTGTTCTGACCTTCTATTTCCCAGGGTGAGCAATGAGGTAGTTTGGTCGGAGGCAATTACTCCCTTACTTTGACATGGTCGACCCTGGCGAGTCGATCCTTACTTTGACTTCTGCTTAGACTTAGATGACTTATTTGAACTCGTGGCCTATCATGAAGGTGACTCCTTTAAAGGAAAAAGACTTGACTGTTTCTAGACACTTCTTGGTTTGGATGAGGAGTGATTCTTCTGTGTGTAGGACTGAGGCTAGAAACGCTGAGAAGACTGAGCTTAAGGCTACGGCAGCTGACTCTTTGAGCCATCCGTCTAGCATTGTGTTTGGTAGAGACTGGCTCGGACCTAAGAAGGCTCTAGTATGAGAGCGACTCGAGAGGCTTCCTTCTGGACTCTAGAATAAGAAGAGGGTGAAGGGGACTTGAAGAAGGAAAATGAAGAAGAAGAAGAAGAAGAAGAAGAAGAAGAAGAAGAAGAAGAAGAAGAAGAAGAAGAAGAAGAAGAAGACTCATGGAGCTACTGAGATAATGGTGGGATATGGAGAGAGTGAGAAAAGGATTTGAATAAGATGTTTAATAGCATGATTGTCTCACTTCACATGTTTAATTTTGATAATGACATTGAGATATTAGCATTCGTATTGGTTATCATTGTAGTCGATCTGTATTATCATGTTTTAACTTTTATGTACTAGCATGTCGGGCACATGCAATGGACTATGAAATTAAAATAAAAATGTTTCATTACCAATTTGCAAGTACAAGAGAAATGTTCTTTACAAGTCAAAATCAAATAAAGTCGAATTAGTTCCTACAATGATTATAGTATAGGGATATTGTTATTTTTATTATTGGGGTCGCACCTCAAATTGAGGTTTCCTATGTATCTCTTAGCAGAGAGTCAGGCTAGTCGTAGAAGGTTGCCTGAGAATTTACACATGCTACTTCTTTAATTTATCGAGATTAGTGAGGTTGTAGAAGTTTTCATCATCCATGTCTATCAACACAACTGCACCACCCGGTAAAATCTTCTTAACAATGTAAGGACTAGCCCAGTTCAGATGGAACTTGCCTCGAGGGTCTAGAATTGTCTTCCTGAGTGCTTCGAGAACCAGGTTACCCTCCTTAACATCTCTGACCTTGACCCATTTGTTGAAGTGGCGTTCTATTCTCCTCTGATATACTTCCACATGGTTAAGAGCTTTGAGTCTTTTCTCGTCCAACAACACCAGGGCATCGTAGCTAGCTTAAACCCATTCTGCTTCCGGTAGCTGACTTTCCAAGATGATTTTGAGAGACAGAATTTCCAATTCTACTTGTTTTGCCGCTTCCATATCATAGAATAGGGAGAAAGGAGTAGCTCTTGTTAAAGTGCAAATCGAAGTACGATATCCCCATAAGGTAAAAGGCAGCTTGAGAGGCCAGTCTTTGTAAGTTTCTTTCATTTTAGTGATAATCATCTTGTTGTTCTTTTTTTTGGTAAATAAAATTTTATTAACCAAAAGGAAAGAAATACAAACACCAATAGCCAAAAGGCCTACAAAAATCACCTAGTTGCAAAGGCATCATAGTGGTAAGGGATGCAATCGTCTATGAAGGGTTGAAGCCCCAACCAACACAATCATATGCAGTAATAGGTTTGAGCTCAACCTATGATCAAGAGATGCTGATCTGCAACAGCAAATTTACAAGAAACTCTAAACATGATATCTCTAAAGACAACATCTCATTTACAAGCAAAATCCTATGCTGAGCAACCAACACAATCGTCTTGATGTTCTTATTAGCTGCTTCCACTGCACCATTAGTCTTTGGTTGGTAAGATGAACATCAATGATGTTGGATATTGTACTTGATGATTGCACTTTCGCATTCACCTTGGAAGTGAGAACCATGGTCACTAATTATCTCATGTGGAACCCCGTAATGGCAAATGATATTGGTTTCGATGAATTGAGCAACCTGCTTAGCTGGAAGATTCTTAAGGGAAGCTGCTTCAACCCTTTTGGTGAAATAGTCGATAGCTACTAGTATGAATTCATGTCCTCCATGTCCAGGCGGTGTGAGTTCGCCTATGATATTGATCCCCCACGTTGAGAATGGCTAAGGGGAAACGAGACTGTGAAGTAGTGATGGAGGGATATGTTGAGCATTCGAATATCTTTTGCAAGTGTCGCAATGCTTTACATCTGTGACAATCTTCTTCCATTGTAGTCCAGTAGTAGCCTAACCCGACTATTTTAATAGCTAACATTCGGCCGTTCATATGAGGTCTACATTCTCTGGCATGAACTTGATCCATGACTATATGAGTCTCGCCTTGAGAAATACAACGAAGGTTTAATCCATTATTATATCTCTTGTATAAATCCTAACCTTGCATGATGAATTGTGAGGATAAGTGTAGACACCTAAATTTGATCCCACCCAACGGCTGATTATTATCGTGTACCACGTCGCTACAAGTCCAACTTCTAATAATTGATTGCTTGAAAAACGCCTAGTTTAGTGTCGGAAGTCAGTCCTTCACCTATTTGGTCCCCAATCCAAAATCTATACAGGGGTTTCCGCTGCCTGGTCAGCGAGTCGGGTCTAAGGGTGAAACGCCCCCAAACTTTTTGAAAACTGAAAAAAATATAGTCAGGATAACCAATGATGAGTTATGACGGTTGAAATACGATTAAAATAATTTTTATAATTTCCATTTTATTATTTTATATTTCATTTTTTTCATTTCATTTTCGAAAATAAAAGAAATTAATTTAAGCATATGAAAGTGACTAGATTCAACGAACCTTCTAGAAAGGTTTGGTCGGTTTATGGAAACTGTAGGTTATGGAAATGTAAAAATAGTTTTATGGAAGTGAATTTCGTATTATTTCATAATATTTCGATTTACGGTAATGAATATACGAAATAAGGAAGCATTGAAGATTTACCGTGTAAAATCAAGAAAAGGGGAGCTTGAGCGTCGTGGCGCAGAAAGAGTGCCTTTGTAAAATTCTTGTAATAAGGTCTTTATTCTCATGGATAAGGAAGTACAAGAAGGTTCCCCATCAATTCCACAAATATTGAAGCCTTTGTTGCATAAATATGAAGATGTGTTTCCTGATGATCTACCATTAGGGTTACCACCTATAAGGGGCATTGAGCATCAAATAGATCTTATTCCTGGGGCTCAAATTCCAAACAAGGCAGACTATAGATGTAATCAAGAGGAAGTAAAGGAGATTCAGAGGCAAATTGAAGAGCTAATGGAACGTGGATACGTGAGGGAAAGCATGAGTCCCTGTGCGGTTCGTACTTTGATCGTTCCTAAGAAGGATGACACTTGGAGAATGTGCATTGATTCAAGAGCAGCCAACAACATCACCATCAAATATACATTCCCAATTCTAAGGTTAGATGATTTTCTTGATGAATTATATTGCTCTAATGTGTTTGCAAAGATTGATCTCAAGAGTGGGTATCATTAAATTCGCATGAAGGAAGGTGATGAATTCAAAACAACTATCAAGACTAAGTCACCTAGTACCTTCTTGAGACTCATGTATGAGGTATTGAAGCCAAATGTTGGGTTGTTTGTTGTTGTTTACTTAGATGACATCCTGGTTTATAGTAGAAGCAATGAAGGTCATCTACAACATCAAGGAGTATTTTTGAAACATTGAGGCAACAAAACCTTTATGGGAAGCTCGAAAAGTGCTACTTCATGGTACCTAGTGTAACATTTTTGGGGTATGTGGTCTCAAAAGATGGAGTTTCTTTGGATCAAACAAACGTAGAGGCAATCAAAACTTGGCCTACTCCAACTAATGTCACTGAGGTTCGTGCTTTTTGGGGATTAGCTTCATTTTATAGGAGGTTTATGAAGAATTTCTCATCTATTGTAGCTCCTATGACTGAGTGCATAAAAAAGACAAACCTTTTGAGTGGACAAAAGAGCTGTAAAAGGCTTTTGTGAGGATTGAGCAGATGCTATGCAACGCACCTATTCTTGCATTGCCTGATTTTTCAAGACCTTTAGTAGTTGAAACTGATGCAAGTAAAATATGGGGATTGGAGCAGTATTGGTTCAAGGAATGAGGCTTATTGCTTACTTTAGAGAAAAATTAAATTGAGCAAGGTTGAATTATTCTACTAATTATGATAAAGAGTTTTATGCGATTGTTAGAGATCTTTATCATTGGAGTCATTATCTAAGACCTCAATCCTTCATTATACTTTCTGATCATGAATCATTGAAGCATATTTAATGGCCAGCAGAAGTTGAATCCTAGACATGCCAAGTGTGTGGAATTCCTACAATCTTTCAACTTTTCATCAAAGTACAAAGAAGGCAAGTCTAATATCGTTGCAGATGCTCTCTCACGAAGGTATGCTCTTATTAGTGTGTTAAATTGCAAGTTACTTGGTCTAGATATGATCAAAAGATACTGTGAGCAGGATGATTATTTCGGTCCCATATTGCAACAAATGGACAAGGGTGTTATAGGCTCTTTTGTGATGCATGATGGGTTCTTATTCAAAGGTAATCAATTGTGTGTGCCTAAGTGTTGAATTAGAGAACTATTTGTTAGAGAGGCGCATGTTGGAGGGTTAGCAGGGCATTTTGGCATTACTAAAACTCGAAACATGTTACAAGAAAACTTTTATTGGTCTAAGATGATTGCTGATGTTGAAACTATCATATCTCAGTGCGCAATCTGTCAATTGTCAAAAGCTTCTTTTCATCAAGGTCATTACATATCATTGCCTGTTCCTGAAGGTCCTTGAGAACATGTCTCCACGGATTTTATTATAGGATTACCTAGAACAGCAAGAAGCAAGGATTCATGGTTGTGGTAGATATATTTTCGAAGGTGGCTCACTTTACACCTTGCCATAAGACAGATGATGCTATGAATGTTGCAGACCTGTATTTCAGAGACATTGTGAGCTTCATGGAATTCTGAAAACCATTGTGAGTGAAAGGGATACGAAATTCGTGAGCTATTTATAGAAGTCTCTATGGAAGCTTGTTAGCACGAAATTACTCTTTAGTACATCTTATCATCCTCAAACTGATGGGCAAACAGAAGTCACAAGTAGAACACTTGGTGCATTGTTGTGTGGATTGGTGAGCAAGACACAAAAAGATTGGGATTTGAAGCTTGCACATGCAGAGTTTGCCTATTATAGGTTACCTACTTTTGCTACTAAACACTCGCCATTTGAAGTCGTTTATGGGGTGAATCCTAAGCTACCTATTGATCATGTTGATATCACAAAGGGTGAATTGGTGCACAAGGATGCTTTAGCAAGGATTGAGTACATGCAGAAGCTTCATGCGCAGGTCAGGGCTAGGATTGAGAGGGCGGACGAGCAATACAAGGCTCGTACAAATAAGAATCGTCATCAACATTCATTCGAAAAAGGAGACTTGGTTTCGCTACACCTAAGAAAGGAAAGATTCCTAAATAAACGCAAGAACAAGCTTATGCCTAGGTGTGATGGTTCATTCAAGGTGTTGAAGAACATTGGTGACAATGCTTATCAACTTGAATTGCCAGGTGAATATGGAGTCCATGCTACATTTAACATTGGTGATTTGACTCCTTATGTTTCTGATGATCATCTTCGAGGTTTGAGGACAAAAACTTTTGAACAAGGGGAGGATGATACAAATATTCGTCACAACTTCAAAAGTTTGATTGAAGCTGCTAATAAAGGTGCAACCAAGGGGGAATTGATTGCTTATGGAGACTCAAGGTTAATGGATGCATCTAGGGTTGGGATTTGCGTGTGTATGGTCACACATATCTAGGTGTGGCACGAAAATCAAGGTAAGATGGTTGACAAGCGGAATAAGTTGGTTTTCCCTATGAATTTTTATCCCATTTCACTTAATAGGGTTTTTCTCATTTTAGGCATTGAGTCTTTCATTTCTTGGAGGTCTTAATCTTCATTTACAACCTTAAAACACATGGAAAATGACTTCTTGAAGTTTCCTTGGTTAAAAGATTGAATATTGAAAGGTTTCTTGAAGATTTGAAAAAAATCTCAAAAATTGCGCAAATCTTGAGCTTGCTCGTGTGGCATATTTTTGGACAATTTTGTGAGGATTTTGGTAGATTCAATCTTTGTGTAATTATGGTTGCAATTTGTTGATTATCTTGTTTATCAAGTCATTAGAAAGTTTTTTAGGATATTTTCTTAATTAGATATACTTTGTTAGAGTTACTTAGCAAGATGAGAATGACATCCAGTGCTAATGTGGCAATCTTATCTTGTGAGTCATTAGGTTGACTTATTACCTTTGTGTGTATGTTTTTTAGTTTGTTTTGTTAGGATTTTATTGATGATTATGATTATAAATAATCTCAACAATAGTTTGTAAAATTAAGATTTGACAATTGAATAAAAGTTTTATTTGTTTACTTGAAAACAAAATATCCGAAATTGCGAGAGTTGGTGGAAATTCCTTTATACTCCTGTGCGTGGATTAATTAGTGGCTTTGAGGGTGCTTAGGCTTTAATCAAAGACTGTTTAATCAACCTAAATTCAAGAATTTTTGTGGCTTAGCCTTTAGAGATTCGTGAGTTTAGTTCTTACCCTTGTGAGTTGTTGTATTCATACGAAATTCACATCACAATTCCACAAGAGCTGATGACATACTCGACAAAATTTCCTAAAATAACCCCAAAGGTGCATTTCTATGGATTTAGTCTCATGTTGTACTTCCGATGTCTTTTAAAGAATTTCCTGAAGGCAAGGTTGTCTCCGTCTGGATCCTTGGATTTAACAATCGTATCATCTACATAAACTTCCATTTCTTTGTGAATCATGTTGTGCAAGAGAGTTGTAGCAGCTCTTTGGTAAATAGCACCTGCATTCTTAAGTTCAAAGGGCATGACAATATAGTAATATAGCCCCCAAGGCATAGTGAAAGTGGTCTTTTCCATGTCCTCTTTTGCCATTTTTATCTATTTATACTCGCCATAACCATCCATGAATGAGAGTAAAGCATGGTTTGCTGTATTGTCGACTAGAACATCAATATGAGTTGAAGGAAATTCGTCCTTTGGACTTCAGATCTCGAAAGTCTACACACATTCTTACTCGACCATCTCTCTTAAGAACCGGAACTATATTGGAAACCCAGTTTGCATACTGAACAACTTTGATGAGCTCTACATGAGCCTGTTTAGCAACCTCATCCTTTATCTTTAACTAAACATGCAGTTTCATCCTCCTAAGCTTTTGTTTAACCAATTTTATCCCTGATATTAGTGGAATTCGATGATTGACAATTTCAGGATCAATACTCGGCATATCCTCATAAGACCATGCAAATACATCCCTGTATTTTTTAGTGTGGCTATGCGCTCCTCCCTCTCTTTTCGGGAGACATGGAGGCTAATATGAATTTCTCGAGAAGTATTATCATCTGAGATATCGACTTACACGGTTTCCTCAATTATGGGAGTTTTCTTTTCATGTTCTTTATTTACATTTATTATCTCAATATCATTATCAATTTCAATTTGTGAGGCAAGGTAAACATATAGAGAGAAGGAGAATGTGAATGCAACTCAGAGAGATAAGAGGAAGAAAGCATATTATTAAATTACACATGACATCGAAAGAAGCCTTGGAAGAGACTTGTGGTGACTCATTAGGGGAAATACGGACTCTGAGGGAGAGAAGGTGGAAGGACTAGGAATAGACTCGATGGACTTTTTGAGTGTGGACTCCCTAGTAAATGGTAGCTTAACATCTCCAAGGCTAGACTGAGACTCACCATATAAGGACTCGGAATTGGAATCATCAAACATAGGGCCTTCTCCGATAGTGAAGTCGATCTTCTTCCCTCCTGCAGTAGTGAGTTTGATGGTTGTACGCCATCAATGAATTATGTCTGATGTTGGTGTGATGAGTTTGGTGGGATTGAAGAAGTCACAATTCAAGGCTGCACATATCTCATGGTCTTTAGGCTGAATGCTCTCTTGATCGAAGAGAAGGCCAAGTCCCTATGTTTCAAAAGTGTGTCCTTTGTTGATGTAGTGTTAACTGAAGGCGGGGAGCCATAAAAAATGAAGCTACAATCGGCATCTCCTGCTATCCTCCCCATCGAAAGGCTCGGAAAACTTATCATAAGGGAAGTGCTCCCCTTCACCAACTTACCACTGACAGTTCGAGGGTAGGATCAAGCTTAATGACACAGAGTATCTCATTATTTCTTGAGATCCTTTCTTTCTTGGCCCTTTCATAGTATTCTTTTTTTTTTTACATACTCGAGACCATGTTTGTTATTCTTTTGGACGAGCTCCAAAAGAGGGAGACTCAACCATTGACCAGAACCCAATGACATGCTGGGGAAATAGCCTTTGGCACGTAGAAGGGTATTGGTAGAAAGGTTGGATTATGGATCGAAGTCAAAAGGGACTTCATCCCCTTCTTCAATGGTTGCAATACCAATTCGCCACAACTCTTCGTCTTCCTCATCATATTCAATATGGATGATGGGTTGATCAGCAACTTGTATTTTCATGGGAAAGGCATCAATGGTGACTAAAGTACCCTTAAGTAATAATTCGATATTTTCGTGAAGAATAGAGGATACCGCCCCTAGCTCGTGCAACCAAGAACGCCTAAGTAACAAGTTGAAACTTGTTTTGATATCCATGACATGAAACTTGACCTTCTTCTAGATCGGCTTAGTTGTTATGTTGAGCCAAATGACACCCATGCTATCTCTCTTAGTGTTATCATAGGCTCGAATTGCCTGGTTACTTGCCTTGATTACTTCTTGGAACACCCCTAACTTCTTGGTAGTTTGGACTGAGCACACAGTGATAGTTGAGCCATTGTCGATGAGGGTCATGGGAATATTCAATTCCCTACAAGTAACCGTGATGTACAAGGCTTTGTTGTGACTTGTACCTTCCATAGGCAAATCATCATTGTTGAAAGTGATGGGAGATTTGTGATGATCTCATGTGATGAAGCCAACTAGATCCTCAGGGGTGCTGTCACTGGAGACATTCATCTTGGTGAGGTCCTGAAGGAGGGCATAATGGTGTTGTTTAGAGGAGACGATAAGTTGCCAAATGTTGATGTCGGCCTTAAGCTTCTTAAGTTGTTTCATGACAAGGTCCTCTTCATGAGGTGGTGGTGGTGGTGGTGGATAAGTGAATTGGACATGCATTTTGTTTTTTTGGTGTGGGGGTGACATTTTGAGGAGTCGCTAGACGTCCAGTTAGAGTAAGAACTTGGACATTGACACCTTCGAGAAGTGTGGGATTGTTAGTGAGAGTAGGTTCATTTTTGGCTTGTGGAGGTGAAGAAGAAGGACAATAAAGGGCATCGGAAGGGTCATCTTCTCCTTTGGCAATGGTATGGTAGTCGAGCATGATGCCATCTCCAGCATAGATGTCCTCATCATCACTAACCCAAATCCCATTTACCTCATAAACGATGAAAGGTGGACTCTCAGGAAAATCTGGAGGGTATGAGGTATCATCCATGACATCTCAGTTAAAGCCATACTTAGGTCGGCTATCAAGAATCTCATGGATTTCTTTCTAAAGGTAGTAGCACTGACGTATGACATTGTCCCAATCCTCCTTCCATAAATGTGTCAGATCCTCAACCTCATCTGGTGGAGAACCATTCTCCTTGTCAAGGTCACAGTTCTGATTAGTGAGATACTCTAGGCGGGTAGGTATGAGTATGAAGGATTCAGTCAATTCATCTAATTAATGACGCAACGGCAAAGACAATACTCATGGTGAAGACAATGTGCACCCCGGACGGAATAGTGACTCAACCTGAGAATACGTAGGGAAGTGTGTTTTAGTTATTTGAAAGGGAGATGTGTCTTGATGTTTTGGTATTTCGACTTACATGCTTTTTCGTTCTTATACTACGCATGTTCCTAAATCATGATTACCCTTTGAACCTAAATGAATGCATGAATACAATGTCATCTATCATCTTCCTTTCATTTTTCATTCTTTTGATTTTACTCTTTTCTTCTTCTACATTCTCTTTTCTTCTTTTATTTTTTCCTTTTTTTTTTCCTAAGAAGGTGATAGAAGCGCTTTTACATGTATAAGGTGAATGTAACCTAAGGGATATATATGAAATTTGAGATTATACTCCTAAAGAATAACCACGTCTATATGAGACTCTCTATATGGACAGTACGGTTTGGGGATTCAAAATTGCGGCATGACAAAGCAAATTTAATGACATGTAAATTAAAGGGCATGTCTATTGCAACGCAAGTATGTGACGATGCTAGCTTAAACCACGGGTAAGAAATGCGCCCGTTGCAGAACGTGCATAAACATAATTTCAACCGAGTCCTTAAAGACATAGTAACATAGCACCCTAGCATGAGTTATTATCATCCTAGGAAAATGTTCTACATTCTACTAAAAGGTCAATTATTTGGTGTCTGAAGGTAGCATATGGTTCAAGATGGTGGGACCTACTCACGTCACAACTTAGTGATGATTAAGGTGCGAGTCGTCTATCTGTTAGATCCACGCGCCATTGGCTGGGATATATGTTCATACCACATTACTTCTGGAGGTAGGACACCCCACTCTCACTGGCAAGACACCCCCTTGGGGTTAGTCTCGATCTAGCATGAAGCATGCTCACGGAGACGTGTTCCTAATCGAATCCCCTCTTGCGGGTACCGGGCAATGCATAGAGTATGCCTAACAAAATACTTGATATAACATAATGAGAATAACAAGATTTTTCAAGTTTTGTCCTCTTATTCTTAGGGAAATCGACACAGGAAGCACCCCATGAAGTCGCCAAAAATTGTGGATGCCTTGAATAATAGGATAGGGTCCATGAGTCAAATGTTTTGTGCCTTCTTCTTTAGACCATGTGAAGGGTCATCGTGTAGTGTGAGTACACTTGACGAGGAGTGAAACTTGAGTAATGGCCTACAATCGTACTCCGTAGACTCTTACTAACACAAATCGCCGCATTCTCACCAGCCAAGGTAAGTTGCGTCGACTTCCCAATACTTGATCTCTTTTGTAATCTCATCATGTGATACCAAACAGCATTACAGAAAGATTAACCTAAAGCGTGCACCACCTGAGTGCTTACTAGGCGAGTTTGTTTAAGGCACACGTATTTGCTAGGTTGGTGATCGTTTTGTTTAAGTCATGTTTATTCCTATTCAAGGTTTGAATCTTTGCACTTCATGTGACTTTACGTGACTTCACAAAATAGTATAGGATCTATCGCATCTTTCTTCTTGAGTACCTTCTATTATATTTCCAAACCCGGTATTTTATTATTATCCTAAAACTACGTGAAAAGCCGTCATCATGGCTTACATACAAGCACAATCACGTATATGGAAAACGATAAAACATAGTGGAAAAGCTTAAAAGCACATAAAACTCGTGTCATCATGTTTTGGACAAGAAACAATAAAATCATGTGAGCATGCTTCATTATAAAGCCTTTAAAACATTTACTCATGCTCAAGCAAATAAAACTTAACAACGAACTACATTATCATGTAATCAGGCTCACGAAAGCTTTAAAGGCCTAGGTGTGATTCTTTCTATTTTCGTGTTCTCGAACTACAATAAAGGGGGTTTAGAAAGCTAACTTTGATGGACCCAACAACAACAACAACAACAAAAATAATAATAATAGTAGTAATAATAATAATAAATGTAATAATAATAATAATAATTGTAATAATAATAATAATAATAATAATAATAATAATAATAATAACAATAACAATAACAATAACAATAACAATAACAATAACAATAACAACAACAACAACAACAAAACAACCACGAGAAAAGCGGTTACTCCAAGATTAACCGCTAAAACCAGCAAATCTTCCACTCCAAAATCCACAAATCAACTACTCCCAAGAAGCCACCCACACCAAAATCAAAAGAATTCTCACCAGTACCAGTTGAGGCTTCTAAGCCTAAGGAGTCTGAGAATGCAAAGGAATCTGAACCGGAGAAAGAAATTGAGCTCACATCTGAGTCAGAACCGATTGAAAAGGAAGTAAAGGAAAAAGACGGTGAATTCGAGGAAGAGGAGGCTAAACCGGAGGGGAATAGAGTTACTACTATGCGAAAGGATTTGAAAAAAAAAGAAAGTTAGTGCAAAGAAACCGCCATCAAAAGCGGTTAAGGAAGTTCAGAAGGCTGTTGAGAAGGAGGTTACTAAACTAAGCACCACAAAGCAACCAGCTAAAACCACTAAATCCAAAGCTCTTTCACGTAAAATCACACCCAAACCAGTGGAGAAAACAAAGAAGAAGGAAGGTGCTGATGGTGAGGGGGAAGTTGGTATTGTTGCTGAGAAGGAGGGTACTAAAACTGTTGCAAGCAAGGGTGCTCGAGTGATAACTGTTGCTAGGAAGGGTGCTGAGGTTTCCACAGGCAAGGCAGTTACGCGGGAAACACTACCAGACCAGTCCATAGCAAGCCAGAGGAGAAAGCAATCTGCTATTGTTGTTTCTACGGTTGTTAAACCCAAGAAAAGTAAGTCTGCTACTCCCCAACAGTTATATAATCCTAAAGATAGACAAATTCTGGTTGGTTTCTCTCTTGCTAAGAGTTGGGTTGAACAAAAGTTTTTGCATGAGATTAAGGATGCTTTAGAGTTTCAGAGGTGGTCTGTGTTGTTTGCTAAAGATTTAGATGTTTTTATGCCATTGGTTGAAGAATCTTATGAACACCTACACCCTAAGGACTATGAGTCCTACTTTGCTTTTGTGACGGGCACTCCCGTTAATCTGTCTGAGAAGAAATTGACTGAAATCCACAAAGTTCCAACTAAGTGACTTAATGTATACTCAAGGGAGAATTGGCCTTTTGTTAAGATAGTCACAACAGAATAGATGCAGTCTAGTTTGTTTAATGGTCCATCTGATCCTAAGCAGGGGTACACCATTGGCCACTTAAAGGAGCCAATCATGAGGATATTTCATACCATAGCCTCAAAGATTGTGTTTCCTCGAGTACAAGGCCGAATGAGTGTACTGTTGATGGATAGTGTTCTAACCTACAGTCTCATTGGACACATTGTAGTTAACCTCCCTGCAATGGTATTAGGTCATATGATGTGTTGTGTGGAGAAATGAAACCATGCTCTGCCCTATGGAGGATAGCTGACCTTGGTGTTTGGGCATTGAAAGATTCCTATGGTGGGAGACTATGGAACCATGTCTCATCCCACCAATCAGATTATAGGTCAGAAGGGTATGACATATGCAGGTGGTGTTTTGAAAATGAAAGATGATGGAAGTGTACAGGTCTTGCTGGGACTAGTGTAGAATTAGTTCAGGCAACCTATGCCTTGGTGAAGCAGCTAAGTGAACAGAATAAGCTAATGCAGAATATGGTAAACAGTGTCACTACGCTGTGCACTGCACTTTAGGAATCCCATAGGAGAACTGAGGTTCGTCTTGATAAAGCTTTTATAAATGGAACAGAGGATTCTAAGAAAAGGAAGAATCATCAGAGGCTGCTGGTGATGCTAATGATGAGTATGATGAATTGATCTCTTAGAAGAATGAAGAATAGGAAGATGGGGAAAACGATGGAAGTGTTTCAGGGACTCCCGAGGGCGAGGAAGATGATGGGATGTAGAATGACTCTGGAGCATATTAAATTTCCTCTATCTATTCTTTTATTCTCTTTTGATGCTAACCCCTATTATTTATTGAACTCTAATTCTGGTTTTCCGCCTCCCTAAATTACAAAAACATTGCTTATGTAATTTGGTCTACTACCTGTAATAATTTATTTACGGCAAGTAGCTTCGGTACTTTTGCAGGAACAATGTTGAGTCAACATCTCTAAAATGCTGTTTGAGCTACCTAAATTAACTTAAACTTAATATAATTGTAGTTTGACTACTGATTGTGTTTTGTTGTCTGTTTCATCTCCTTGTTCCTTTGACTATTTTGATGATGCGAAAAGGGGGAAGCAGGTGAAGTTCTAATCTTTTCTTCTACCTATCTCAAGGGGAAGAAGGTCTTATGAGTTATAATTTTTGTGTGTTGCAGCAACTAGAGCAATGTTAAAAGCCTTGATAGAGATGTGGAAGACCTGCACAGTCTTGAAGTAAGGACATTCAAAGCACTTTACTTCTTTTCATCCTAATGGCTTGGAAACAAGTCTGAAGTAACTAATGTTCTTATTGTGAATGCATGTTTAAGTCTAAGAGCTCTGACTGTAATTAGTATTTTCCCTTGGTACTTAGAAATTCTTTCTTAAACTGTTGTCAGTTAGTTGTGAACTGGTGTACTTGTGAATGATGCAAAATCTGCAGGAACAGTACGAGACCAGTCCCTTGAGTTCACAAATTAAAGGCTTCAAGTTTTTGAAAAAGTTCCTAAAATTTAATGATATTATTTGCAGGGGGGAACTGCATGGTTTGTCATCATCAAAAAGGGGGAATTTGTTGAGTTACTAGCTTGTGTTTTGAATGATGACAAATTTCATTGAACTATCATATTGTATGCAAGTTTATGTTTGCATGTGCAGGTACTAAATAACAAGTTCAATGGATAATAAGACCAAGCTCATGAAGCAAAGTCTTGAAATTTACATGAAGACCAAGTTTATAGAGTCATATTCTTAGGTCTTAGATGCAGTGTAAGAGGTATGAAGTTTTGTAAATGCATTATAAAGGTTAAAATTAGAGAGATGAGCTAGTTGTGGATGACAAGGAACCTTGGTTACTTATCATACACAACTACTAGTAAACTTGGTTGACTAGAACAATCTAGGAACAGTGCGAAACCAGTCCTCTCGAGTTTACTTCATACATCCTTATTTTAGGAAAGTTTTCTTTCCACGCAAAATTGATTTCAAAACACACGAATTCTTGGTTTTTTATGCAAGTAAGTTAATCTTAAGTATGGCAAGTATGTTCTATTTTATTTTACTTGTTTTATTTGATCTCAAATAAAATCAGTGAGAATATTTTCCGTGGAATTATTTCTATATTCCCTTCTATTTCAATATTCTATAACATATAATCCAAAGGCTTATTTAATATGATCGGCTGACATGCAAACCTAACACTTTTTCATGAGAAAAATTGAAGAATATAGATTGCAAAAGGTCCCTCTCTATAGGTCTTAACCTAGCGTAAACCATATTACCACATTTAGGTCTTAATTTACTCTCTTTCTCTAAGCGTTTAAGCTAGTTATTAATGATAGAAAAAGTGTTGTAATTTGAGGATTCTGTGAATTAAGTTTGCTGGGGAAGTTGATTTGGGATCATCTTCATTTGAACCTTCATAGTTGAAGGTTGAGTCGAACTTCTATAGGTGGAGTTTGGGGAATCATCTTGTGCATAGGTGCATAAGTGATTATGTGTAATTCTTTTTTTTTTTTTTAGTTGATTAATAGAAGGAGTGAGTGAGTGGAGGACACAGACTTGTTAGAAGTCGAACCTCGTTAAATCTTGGTGTTGTTATTTTTATTGCATTTTGTTTCCGCTGCCTATGAACTAGTTTTTAACTTGTCACAATTGAAAAAATTTACAATAATGTAGCAACACTCAGTTCACCGCCCCCCCCCCCCCCCCCC
>PYUH01000285.1:1098218-1116173 GCA_016808085.1 Suaeda aralocaspica
CCCCCCCCCCCCCCCTCTTGAGTGTCATTTAAACTTCTAGAAATGCAAGTAATACTCTCTAGCCTTGGCAATTGACTCACTTCATAAGAACCGAAAACATGCACAAGCCGATCAAAAAGGTCTTTATTAAGTTTGTATCGTGGCTAAGGTGATGGGTAGGATAAATTTGGGATAATGTTGTGGAAATTAGGAAAATACAGGTTATACGCATATGAAATTGAACAATATCATCAACAACTCCAATATCAAACCAATTCTTTTGAAATTCACATCACACCATAAAACTTACAATTCAACAACACCAATGTTCACAAGCTTACTTTCTTTCTCTTCTATTGATTTCAACACTTTTCAATCTTTTTTTTTTGTTATTTTTTTTTCAATTTCAAAATTTTCAAAACTTAGGCTCACGACTCTTACTGACACATCTTTCCTAAAATAACATAACATAGAAAAAATCATCACACATACATAACTGGGCTAAATATAAGATATAAACTATTAAATTCTTTATTGCATATAATAACCCAGTCATTGTTATGTAGAGTCTTATTGTGAAACCTATCATTTAACTTTAAACATTTAATCCAACATTTTCTTTTCCAACATCCTCCAAAAACTTCCATCAAATGCACAAACACTCCAAAATCTCCCCCAAGCCAAGCTTGGGTATATATAAAGTAATGAAGCACGACCAAAAAAGGTTATAATGTGGCTAAAATGCAAATGAAGGGTAAAAAGCTCAAAACAAGGACCAAGGGCAAATTTATGATGGAATGCCTAAAATATGAAAGCTCCTAAAATAAATGAATGCGTTTTATCATTTGCGACATGAAACACACCAAAGCAAAGATACAAGAGTGAAGAGCCAAAACATGGATCATACAAGCACTAGGAGTTAAGCACACAAGATAAGAGATAAGCATTTAATAATGTATGCGGCTCAAATCCTCCCGTGATCTAGTTAAACCCTCTACTCCGTACATGGCCATATTGCAAGATATGAAATTGTTTCACGCTAAATCATGTTCAATTCCAAGTTGGAAATTCCCTGAACATAGCTCATCACTTGCCCAAATCAATCAAAAACATTTTTGACAGAATGTGGGGCACAGGGAAGTCATCATTCAATCATTCACCAATACTAAAATAAATTAAATACTAAGCTCAGTCATTCAGTTCATTCAATCAACTAACTAAAAAGCAATAAAAACTATACTATGAAAGTGGTACATTTTTTTGGTCATATGTAAACTTATACTTCTAACAAGTATTACAAACCATAGACTACACTAGAAAGCAATAAAACCTATACTAAGAAAGCAATAAATCATACCTCTCCCAAGCCGGACTCAGCAATGTCCTTAGCGCTGGAAGGGAGCAAAGCACCGTCTCCCCAATCTGATTCCTCTAGGAACTCATCAGTGTTACCCTCCTCCTCCTCATCATCATTAAACAGTAGCAGCACCACCTATCCTACTAGCGCCGTCTCTAACATCTCCATATCCCCCTATGGGTAAGTGCACAACTTTGGATGAGAACCAATAGGAGGGACCACTCCTTGACGAGCAAAGTGGTCATAGATAGGGTACATAGCCAGATGATGGTCCCACTGAAAGTTATCGAACAGGTGGTAGAACTGGTTTTGCTGCATCTGAAATTGACCAAACTTGTTCTACAGACGATCAATTGAGGCCCTCATATCGCCTCTCTCGAAATAGGGAACATTAACCCTTGGTACCCATCTTCTGTGGGGGCTGAGAGTGGGATGGTTCTCCCTACTCCCGCCTACTACATGTGCGGGTATCGAACTCTAAAACAGACCCGGGCCCATTGAGGGGCATGAGATAGGTTGATCATGAAGCAATCCCGTATACATAGGGTTGGGAATTAGCACAGATTGAGGCTTGCGGGACCTAATATAAAAACATAACTGGTTCTGGGTGGCCAAGTCCACCCAATCCAAGAGGCTCAGGTAGGAAAAATCTAACATATTAGAACTTTGGACCTTGGTTCTATTAAGAGTAGGAATGTTGTGGTATTGGGCAATCCTTGAGATTAGGCCACCGAACACAATGTTGTTAGACTTCGGTCGCCCCTACTAGTCAGTGCCAGGAAAAGTGTTACTTTGGTTGAAGAGGTAGAGGATGAGGTGGTGGGTGATGCTGATTTGGTCTTGTTTTGACCAAATGTTGCCGCAGGATGGCAACTTCAATTTTACTCACATTATTTGGCTCCTTTCGGCAAAAAATAGTTAAACCCATGAATCATTGGGTGATGCGGATAGGAGGCTGGTGTATCTGACTAGCATGAGCATGTTGCCAGTTGTTCAAAATATCCCCTGTCAAAGCATGCCATAATGTGGCATATGTAGGAGCATTTAAAGCATACCAAAATCATCAGCATTTAATTCCCACGTCCTGTTACCCAGACGGTAACAAATTACCCTAACAGGTCTAGATGTGCTAGGACGAATAACAACCAAACTCGATAAAAACTCATATGTCAAATCAACATATGTAGGAGCATTTATATTATAGAAATATCACATACCCTCGTAGTGTCTTCAATTCCTAACCTTCTTACATGGTATGATCTAAGAAACGGGTTGGAACTACAACTCTACCAGTTAGATGACTGAATTTTACCTTTTGCTTCTTAGTCTGTCGAGAAAACTCGGGTCACGTGGAATTTGTGGTGATGGTAGTGGTGGTTATTGCTCACGGCCCCGGTGTTGTGAAGACCTTGCTCTCTTTGAAGGCATTGTGAGTTTTATGAAGTTTTTGGTGTTTTGTGAGAAGTGGAAAAAATGTGGTGAAAGTCGTTTTTAAGTGGTGGATCTAAAAGAGGAGTGAAAAAGAAAGAATTTGGTGAAAGTTTGGTGTGATTTGGAGAATGAATGAGTGAGTTATGAGTGATTTAAGGTTTGAGAGAAGTTGAGTGGTCATGGAGTTTGAGAGGATTTGAATAAACTGAAGTGAGGTTGAAGATGAATGAGGGAAGAGAGAGAAGGAGAGGAAGATAAGGAGGGGGGTGGTCTGGGCATTTTGCCCGAGAGGGGCATATTTCGCCCGATGTTGATCTGTTTTCGCCCGACTCGAGATAAATTTACTTAGCCGAATTTGCGATCCTTCTCCAAAAATGTCATTCGCGCCCGACTGGTCAGGAGAGTTGCTCATCATGTGTGCCCGATTGGGCGAGTTTCTCCCGGGTGCTCGGGCAAATTTTTAGCCTTCATAGTCCATGCCCTCTTCATTCGTCTCATGCGCCCGATAGCTCGGGCGAGGCCTGAGGTAGAACGATTGCTTCAATTCCTTGCAAATTTTCACCATAGCAATGTTTTGAGACCTGTACTCATAAACGAAACTGGACCAAATTCATTAGTACCCTCACTCTCACTCATCAGCATAGAAAAAAACTTGGTTGAGGTATGAACTACTACTACGAAAACAAAATAAAATAAAAAGGAAGCTATATATACTACTTATGGGTTGCCCCCCGCAAAGCACTTTTTTAAGTTCATTAGCTTTACTGTGTTACCTCGTGGCTCATAGCCGGTGGGGGTTTCGGATGGTAACTTCCTCAACTAGACTAATAGCGTCGCCTTCATAGTAATGCTTAAAGTGATGACAATTGACCTTGAACGGTTCCTCCTTGTCATTTTGAACCTCAACAAAGCCATACCTGCTCACCGTAGTGACTATAAAGGGTGCGCTCCATCTAAACCTCAGCTTTCGTGGGAAAAGCTTCAACCTAGAGCTGAATAGTAATTTTTTGTCACCAACTTGGAACTCTTTCCTCGTGATTCGCTTGTCATGCCACTTCTTGGTCTTCTCCTTATATATTTTAGCACTATCATAAGCTCGTAATCGAAACTCATTAACTCACTCAACCGAAGTAATGGCTTCTCACCTAAAAGCTTGGCATCCATAATAAGCTCTTTTACCGCCCAATAAGCCTTGTATTCTAACTCAACCGGTAAATGGAACGGCTTCCCATACACAAGCCGATAAGGAGATGTACCGATAAGTGTCTTTAATGTCGTTCTATATGCCCATAATGCATCGTGCAGCTTGCTACTCTAATCATTTCTCGATTATGCAACTGTCTTCTCTAGGATGGCTTTGATTTTTCTATTAGAAACCTCAAATTGGCCGCTAGTCTGTGGATGATAAGCTAACTCGGTACGATGGTAGACTCCGTACTTCTCAAGCAATTAAATCAACCGCTTCTCTTAAAAGTGTGAACCCTCATCACTAATATTAGCTCTAAGAACACCAAATCTCAGGAAAATGACTTATTTAAGCAATGTTAGCACAGTATTAGAGTCCACATTAGGTGTTGCAATAGCTTCTACCCACTTTGAAACATAGTCTATGACCACCAATATGAACATATTTCCGTTGGAAGAAGGATTGGGCCCATGTAATCAATACCCCATACATCATAGGTCTTAACCTCTAGTATCCCATTTTAAGGAATCTCATGAATTTTCAAAATATTTCCGGTTCTTTGGCATGCATCACAAGACTACCCAAAATCTCGAGCATCCTTAAACAGAGTAGGCCAATAGAATCTAGATTGTGGTACCTTCAACATGGTCTTTGAAGGGCCTTCATGACCTCCATAGGGTGATGAGTTGCAGTGGCTCAGGATCCCATAAAATTCGCAATCAGTAATACATCTCTGATATAAACCATCAACACATTGTCAAAAACAAATTCAGGTTTTTACTGGTGATGAGTAATATACATTCCATAGGGTGATGAGTGGCAGTGACCTCCATAGGTTTTTACTGCAAAACTATGAATTATGAATAGCAATTTCTTCAATCAACTCATAAGCAACATTAACTTCCTGGTTCATGAATCTACCAATAGCAGTTGCATCAAGAAATGTACGACTCTTATTCCTTAAACCGTTATAGAATGACTGGACCAGGAACCACATCTCAAGACCATGATGTGGGCACAATCTCAATAGATCCTTGAATGATTCCCATGCTTCAAACAATGTCTCATCCATCACATTGTTGAAAGTCGTGATCTTGCTTCGAAGGGTTGCAGTTCGCTCTGGAGGGTAGTACTTCCTTAGAAATACAAGAGTCAACTCTTTCCAAATGTTAATAATGTCTGTATTGAGACTATTCAACCAAGTACGAGATTTGTCTTTCAATGAAAATGGGAACATCATCCTTCTAATGTCATCCTGAGAGACTCCAGATTGTTTGATCGTACCACAATACTGGAGGAAATTATTCGAATGTAAAGTCGAATCCTCCATCAATGTTCTTGCAAACTGATTCCTTTCCACCATATTTACCAAAGCTGGCTTCAATTCAAAATTTAGGGCCTCTGCATCAGGAAACCGATAACCACCTCCTACTGTTGCAGAGCTGGGTTGGGAAGAACCCTTTAATGATCGTGCTTGCGGCGGCGGCTGTGCATCAATCTGTGGTACATTGTTCTCGTTGAACTATCATTTGTCCATCTCTTCCTTATCAGAATTATCAGAAATATTCAAATCGCAAAAAGTTCTGACAGATCATATAGTATCCATTCAGAAAGAATAACTCTCCGCAATCTCCACCTCCTTCTACACCTCTGCTTATGCAATGACTGTTCTGGTTCATAATCAATCCGAACCGGCATACAAACCTAGTACCTTCACAAAAACAAAAGTATAGATAACCATAAGAACTGTCTCAAAGAAAAATTAGTTCCTTGAGATGAAAAAAAATAAAATAGTCAAAATAACCCGAGTATTAGAACATAAAAAATTGTCTCTTCGGTAACAGCGCCACAATTTTGAAGGGATTGTTGTATACTAACTCTAAAAAGTTATCCCTGTGATAGGGATAACTCTAACCAATGTAGATAAGGAAGTAGGGATCTAATTCTCAGGGAAGCAACAAATTTCTACTAACTCTAAAAAGTTATCTCGCCGTAAAGAGCCTTTGAGAAAGATCAATCGACAAAAAAGGTTTGCAAGTATAAACTAACTCAAAAATTGCGAGAGCAAAAACATCATTGGAAAAGGATAGCAAAGGTTCCCAAGCATAAACAAATTGCCCTTGAAATAGGTATAATTGACCCAAAAAATGGTCTACTATTATACTAAAACCAAGATCAAAAGTCCACAATCAAAAGTAACCATAATCAAAAATCAGATTAACAACTTGAAAATTGTAATCTAGAAATTAACTTAATAATAATCAAATTGTTACAAATCTAAGGATACATCCAAATCTAACCATACAACCCAAAAAAGAAAGAAACTAACAAAAACACCAAAGAAAGGAAAGGAACAAAACCAGATTTGCAAGAACAAAAGAGGAACAGGGTCGTACCCATAAGTTTATTCAAAAGATTAAAAATTGAAGATCGAGTACCATAACTTATACTCGAAGATCGAGTACCATACCATATACTCGAAGATCGAGTTGAAGACAATGATGGTGCTACACCCAATAGCCGAAAAAACACCTTAGATGCGAAGACAATGCCACGGTTATTGATTGATCGGAAATCCATTGCAGCTACTGCAGATCAATCCATGATTGAAAAAAACATGAAAGGGCCGCAAAAAAATGGCGGATAAGGGAGAAAGAGATGACACAATAGGTGCAGATCAGTCGTTCATCAGAAAAAGAAAGGAAAGGATCGCAAGAAATGTTGGATGAGAGAGAAAGAGGAGAAGAAAGTGTGGAAAAACCCTAATCCCAAAGAAAAGGAGCGGCGGAAGAGAGAGAAAGAATAGGGGATAGGGAGATGAATGAAGAAGTAAAGAGCAGCAAGGAAGTGAGATGAATGGCATAATCGTATAAAATACACAACATATCAACTTAAAACCAACAAACTATTTCTAAAATCCATTAGATCCATCACAACCACAAGCTAAAAACAACACCCAAACATTCGATTCACACCAAAACAAAAACAAAAACCCTAAAAAACCGAATCCCAAATCAAATAATCCAACAACCCACAACTCAAAATCAAAAACCCACAAAAAAAATCGAATATTCAAATCGACCCACAAATCAGATTTCCTCTAATCTCATCAACAACCCAGCTCAAAATCAAAAACCTAGAAAATCAGTAGATCAAAACAAAACTTAATCAAACAAAAAAATAAAAAAAAACCTAGAAAAGAAGAAGAAGACATACTGAAGCCATCGGAGATTAGAACCCAATTGATCCGATTCGTAAAAACAAACCCTAACCCCATAAATACCCCTAACAAATAGAAATAAGAACTCCAACATGCAAGAGTCGCAGATTTCAAAGTGAGAAGTAGGAGACGATGCAGTTACAAAGAAGAAGAAAGAAAGGGAAGACATCTTAGGGCCATGCAAGGGTCGCAAATTCCAAAGTAAGAAGTAGAAGATGATTGAGTTAGAGAGAAGAAGGAATGGAAAAATCTCAGCAAAGGAAAACCAAACCACGAAAAAACGGAAAAAAGGAAGAAAAAAAACAAAGAAAGAGCTCAAATGAAGCATGTGCCTGTCATGTGACCACAATAGTGGAAACACTATGCAGGCTGACATGGCAGCTGAAGTGGACCAATAGGGGTGCAGCACTGTTCTTTCAATAGTGGTTGCTTATCACCACATTTTAAGATGTAAGGATATAGTTAGAGTTATTTACCACCCTCCTATTTTCATATTGTGGATTTTAAGTGCTCGATCGTCGTCCATGGATTTTCTTAAAAATTCCCTACTACTTTTGTTGCACTTTGATTTGCTTTACCTATCTCTTGATCTGTTTTTTACGCTTCCATTACTTTATATAGTGATTCCTTTAGTAACTAAAGTAAATGAAGATAACTTAGATTAAGCGACATTGTAAAAACATTCCCTTATAAGTATTAATGTTTGGTGTTTGGGAGCTACAAGTAGGGCTGAGCACCGGTCCAGAATCGGACTCGGACCGGCTGGACCGGCAGACTGGAATGTAAAAAAATTGGACCCGGACCAGACCTGAATTTAATCCGGTCCAGACCTGGACCGGACCTGTTGGACCTGTTTTATATTGTTTTTGCTCTTTCAATTGAAAATTTTAATAAAAAACCTATTGGACCGGTTGGACCTATTGGACCGGTTGGACTTGTTGGACCTGTTGTTACTTATCTTAAAGACTTAGACTTCAAACATAATAACATAGGATCTAAATTAACGACATACAATCTAATTAGTAATGATTACAAACATCAAAGTACTCAAATACTTCCAACTACATTACAACTTTACAAGTTTTAGTTATTAATTTTATTAAAAAAAAATTTTTAATAATTATTCAGGTCTGCCGTTCCGGACCTGAAAACCCCGGTTTTGGACCGGACCGAACCGGAAGACCGGCACCTCAAATTTTTTTGGACCTGGACCTGGACCGGAATCGGCGGTCCGGTCCGGTCTAGTCCAAATTCAGGTCCGGTCCAATTTCAGATTCAGACCGGACCTTTGCTCAAACCTAGCCTCAAGGGCTGTAATAAAAATCGATTATAAGATCATCAGGAAATGAAAGGGTTCTTTAACCACGACTCTCCCTTACTAAGAACCATATTTAGCAAATTTAATTAAGAACCAAATAAAAATGGTAAAAAAAAATGTTATTTATAGAAGGATCCCATCGCTGTCGATGTCCAATTCATAAGCGTAATAATCATGGAGCACCTCTCTTGAATGTGCTGTGCGAAAGTTCGTTGTACTTGTAAGAGTGCATGATTACATAACAACATTATAATTACTATTACGTGGACACAATTCTAACCAATCCATTATTATAAAATTAAGTCACCTTAGAAAAATCCAACAAGACAAGAACATGCAATTAGCTTTTCATTAGTTGTTTGAAAGAATAAAAAAATAATATAAAATTAAGGAAAATCAAACTGTCCAACTTGTTGCACGTGATCTTCCAACGAAACTAGCATCGTCGGTCAATATTGGCGAAAGCCCAATATTATTCCATTAGTATAATCTCCACATTAAAAAGAGGTGATGTTAACAAATTCATAATCCTTTGATTGGTTGTGACATGTGGAACCAACAAAATATTCTTCTTACTAACGGTTCACTCCACGCAATGATGGCATTTCGATTAATTGTTGTTAATCACCGACTTTTTTTTTTCTAATTTTAAATTCCATTACTTTATCAAAATTATAAAAAAGGTAAGATTATACATAGCTTTTAACGATTATTATGAAGAGTTCGTTGTTGGAAAATTAGGTAAGGATATACATACTTAGTGCCTATTTATTTCAGTTTAAAATCAGTTCATCTCTTCTTTTATTTTGTTAATCATTAATCCTTCGTAAAAAAAACTTTCAGTTCAGTTCATTTCAATTATTTTTAGCTGAATTAAATAGGCCCTTAATAACAAAATAGGAACAATTTTACATGAGAAGTATGAACTTGTTATGACGTGGTAAACCCACTGTTCTAAACGGTGATTTCGCCAAAGCATAGGTGCAAACTTCCACCACCGGCCACCCTCCATGATTAGCACAGCACCGGATATTAGTGTGCACTCAGAAACAGCCGGTAGGAGCACAGTACTATCGAACCAAATTAGAGAGGAAGACACAATTTGGTTCTTTTATTTTGTGTGTATTTTTCGGAAGCTCTTTTATTTTTGTTTTTTTAAAAAAAAAAAAAGTCTTGGGTAGAATAGTATGACAATAGCAATTTGCCAATTTCGGAGGAAACCTTAGCCAGTGTAATTGGAATAAATCAAGTTAATTTGACTAGTATATGGAAATCATGTTTATAAAGTTAAATATTAAATTTTAAAATTGGTCAAAAGTTATTCTTTTTTTATAATTGGTTTAACTTCTTTGTAACGATGTATTAACTTCTTTGGTGATAAAATTGATTTATACATAATCATTCAATTTTAATAATAAATTATACTTTTTTGTTCGTAAAATCAAAAGTTAAACTTTCATATACTTTAACCAACATTAATGTAATATATGCCAAATATATTTGTTGAACTATTTTTTTATTTGCTAATCATACATATCGACATATAATATCAATCATTAAAAAGTCGAAAACTTTCATATTAATGATTTCAATATACAAATATACAATGTGTCATGTTAATCAACTTTAACACGAAATGATCAAATTTCAAATTAAATTAAGATAAAATATTATTTATTTTTTTTATAAACAAAAAAAAAAAAAAGCAAATAGATCATTTCAGTTTACACTCAATTCAGTTTAGGTTAGATCAGGTCAATTGTCCAAACAGGTTGCTTCATATTCATTTCAATTCAGTTTGATACGACGTTTTTTCAGGTTTTGTACAAGTTAATTTCAGTTTGAGTCTTTTTCAGTTCAGGTTCAATTTAGCTCAATTCATTGATATACCGATCAAATACAATTTTGGTCACTTTCAGTTCAAGTCATTTTCAGGTTACAGGTCACTTTCAGTTCAATTTATTTCAATTCCGATCAAGGACACTTCAGTTAACCCAACGAGTTCCAACCCAAACTAACACCCTTACTCCTATGGCATGAAACTCAAGGACATCAAGGACCAACTTAGTATGTTGGTCAAACAGTAAATGAATAATCATTGGCTTTACGCCTTTGTAGGGTAGCCTGCCAAGCTTGCTCGCTAATTAAATGGGCGTGTATGGATAAAGTAAAATTGTTAGTGGGCCGGCCCGATTGATCGGTTTAAATAGATACAATTTTTTTTCTTGATTGGATATGTATTTATAAATAATAAATTAATATAAAGATGATATAGTTAGATAAAATTAATTTTTCTTTGAATAATGGACAAAGGGAGTAAATTCTATTTTAATATTACATTTTTGGGTTTTAGATAATGTTTAAAAGAGATGATTTAAATCATAATTTTGTTAAAATGTCAAAGCTTATAATTTTCAATTTATTCTTTTTAGCAATATTATATGAAACATAATTTTTTTAAAGAAAAACCTTTCAAAAAAAAAAAATACAACTTGTGTAAATAAATAGGCCCTTAGCTCGCGGGCTAGCCCAACACATTTAGTGGGCAGGTATGGACAAGTTAAGCCCAATAAAATGGGCTTGGAAACCAACCTAAAGCTTGTTGGACATTTTTTAGTGTTAGGCCATGCCCAAGCCCCGTCGAAGCCCGTCCATGAACACCTCTACATTTAACGAAGCCTGAAGCCGCCTGTTGCTTGAGGAAAAACGATAGTCCTCGAAGCACCATACCACTACTGCTCTTCAATCTGTACGCCTTGTCACCTGCTGCCACCTTTGCAGCCACTACCGCCACTCCCTTTGTCACACATCAGCCTTCATCTTCTAATGGTCATCATCAGCAAGGTGGTCGTGGAACTAAGTCAAAATAGAAAAATAATAACAGAGGGAAAGAGTAAGAGGGGTCGTGGGTCATCAAAGCAACAACATACTCCTCAAGCCCAATCCACTAATTGCCCACCAAATCAACATCTGTGGGCTGCATTTCAACAATGGGCTCAAACTAACTATTGGGCCCAACCTTTTACTATCTTTCCAACCCAACAACAACATTAGGTGTATTCTGTTCCAAGGCCTAAGATTTTGGGCCGTGGGCCTGCCCATCTTATGCGCCAGCCTAAGTCAATCAAACTCCGAGCTATGGTCTTGTCATGACTCCAACGGACTTGGCATCCTCTTTTTCTAAGATGATGCTACCAAATCACGACAATTAGTGATATGTTGACTCGGGCACCACATCACACATGACCCATAATTTAGGTAATCTCTTGTTCTTGTTTAAATTATACACTCCCAATCATATATTAGTTGGTGATGGCAGTGGCTGCTGTTGGTTGATGGTGGTAGTTCAAATTGCAAAGAGTACAATTTTGAAAGATACATGCCAAGGTGGGTTTCTTGTAGGATAAAACAAAGGTGAGTTTTTTTTCTTGCGAATCATCCATAGATGATTTTTTTTTATCAATTTTTCCATGTATTTTTTCTAATGATTTTTTCTATTTTATTTTATATGATACATGTATATATTGTATACGACAATTTGAAAAATAAATCGAATACTTAAAAAAAAGGTATTACCAAACCCTAAACCTACTGATTTGTAATTTGTGAAAAAAACAAAGCTAACTGAGTGGCATCTCGTTCAAGCGCAAAAATATTTCCTTAATAAGATTGTTATTTTAATTTTTTTACATAAAAATTTTCAACTTGTAAATTTATTTTTGAAGCTCTCAATAGGATTATCAAGCTGAGTTTCAAGGCAAGCATCGATTTAAGCCGAGTTCCGAGTCAAGCTCGACTGATTCCTTAACAAGTCGAGTTCGAGCTCAACACTTTGAGCTTGAGTTTTTCCTAATGAGTTCAAGTCGAAATTAGCAATACTCAAGCTCGACTCAATTTATAATCACCCCTTATCGTTATGAACAAATTAGCTTTAATTTTTAAATGCCAAACAATAAAACACAGAAATGCTAACAATTTTTGGACTAATTGGGAGAAAAAGAAATAGTGAGAAAAATTAAAAACAAAAATAGTTAAAATTGTAGAAAAGAGAAATAATAGAGTACTCCCTTGGACAAAAACTAAAGGGTAAGTTGGAAACTTTTACACAATAACTACCTGCTAGAGTTAAAAAAATAGAGGAAGTATATTGAGACACTATGTAAAAAGAGTAATATGCAATTTAAGATATAGTGTATATTTGTTGTCAACTAGGCAAGCACGTATCATCACCATAATCAAAACTTTGATACAAAAAAAAATTAGAGTCAACTAGTCAAGTAAACAAACAATTAAAAATATCTTATTTTAGACAACTATAAGAATCCCACGAAACGGCAGACCCTTACAAAAAAAAATCCTACAGAGTACAACATTGTACGAGTAAAAGCAAACGTTTTCGATTTCCAAATAGTATTTCCAGCTTTAGTTACCTAGGATAAGCCCAAAACATTCCTTCATCCTTCCGAGGAAACCAAAATCTCACTACTTAAAAAATGTCACAAAATCAATACTTCGTATGTCAAAGTACTCCCCAAAGTGCTAGATCACCCAAATAGCCAAACTGCTATGATTAAGTACATACTACATAATATGAACCAGGACATGAAAATTTCATAAATCTAGGATGATAGAACCACTGATTCACCACCACTCGAACTGGCAGGGCCTACAAGAACACCCTGGGCATTACCTTCTTTCATGCTACTATCGTCCTTCACATCATTATCTGACCTTTTCATCTTAATTTGGTATTTAGCCTCAAATTCAGAAATTTCTTTCTTCTTCTTCGCTAAGGCTTCATTAAGCCTAGCAATCACCTCTTCAATTCCCTCTTTGTTTCGCTGCACAGCTGGCAAGACCTCCTTGATTGTTCTTTCAACCAGCACACCTCCGACCATACGGTAGCATTTCCTTGATGGGTCAAGCGGTTGAATAGCATTCATGACCAAAGAATGTTCGCTCACTTCCATCTCGAGCTCTGTGATCTTCGAATAAATTTGGTTTAGCTCAGTCCTCATCGAGGCGTACAAGTTGGCAATTGCTTGTTCATTGGCAGGCTCTCTTCTTTCAGCTGCCATCTCGAACTGCAATAAGAAAAATGGAACCTAAGTGGGATGAAATACAAAAAATCTTGATAAAAGTCCAATAATGAAAATGGGGCGAATGTTAAATTTGAAAAACGATCAACGGAATGATAGTTTTTCCAACAAAGAATCTGGGATGATAGCAGAGTATAACACTATAACCCACAGCCTACCCTGTGCGTCTGCCCAGTCAAGCTGTGATCCCATATGATTCTTAGCTACTGTTTGATAAAGAGCATTTTAGGGTGCTTATACATGTCATTATTAAGATTAATTCACAAAGACATGTAAATTGGAGTAGGACAGGATCAAAAACCACCTAGTAATTTAAAAGAAGTCACATGAATAACTTTTCAATATTCCACACCGTCACACCAAATATGAATCCATTGAAAAATATGTTAAATATAATTTCAATAGAGCAGATAGGGTAATTTTTGGAGTACTTAAGCAATTTCAGAGCAATGAAATCTAAAGTCAAGTTGTCAATTCTCAAAAATGGTATTAATCCCACCTTTTGAATTTATAAGGATCATCACCATGTAGCTCCGTACTACAATGTATCCTAGAAATGTCATCAAAACACAAACAATAACAGCTATTGCTAAAGAAAACCCATCATTGCTAAGAAAAGAGCCCGTGAAATAAGCTCACTTATTAAACATAAATACAAGGCTAAAATGAATTGGAAAAATGGATTTTTATATTCCAACATTCAAAACTTCGCCACGGGGATTCCTGCCAGTCCCAAGCCTGATAAAGAAGGAAGGTTGCGGTAGGTCAGTGACAGCGAGCATAAAACTTAGTCACGTCTTATGACATGAACCAAAATGATGATTTCGTGGGGGCGTTCCCTACTCAGCAACGCACTGCACTGCTCTTCCCAACTTAAACTTCCCTGGCTCGAGTGTAGTGATAAATATGCAAGGGTTGCTAGGTCATTGCCCGAGTGTGGTGTCAAATGAGCAAGGGCTTGCGATTGGGGTGTTCCCTACACCGCAACGCGTTGTACTTCCAAGGCCCAAGCGTACTGATAAATATGCAAGGGCTGCTAGGTCATCGCCCCAACCGTCAGAGGGCCGTGTCAAATGAGCATAGGATTTTAGGTGGTGCTAGAGAGCGAAGGAGGACGGGGTCTACAGTTGTATTGCAAGTTGGTTGTTGGAGTGGGGTCTCTAATGGGAAGTCAGCAGAAGTGGTGGAGATGATGAAGAGAAGACAAGTAAACATCCTGTGCATTCAGAGCCATGGTGGCCACGACAAGGAGCTTGGCGCTTGATCTTGGAGTATAAGTCGGTGTATGTTGGATAAGACAAGAATCATGGTAATGGATTCAGGAATGGAGGAGTAGGTGCAATCGTTGATGCGGGGCTTTCGCAAGAGGTAATTGAGACTAATTGGAAGAGCGACAAGTTGATAAGGGTGAAGTTGTTGTGTGGTAAGGAGATTGTTACTGTTATCAGTGCTTATGCGCCTTAGGTTGGACTAAGTGCAGAGGAGAAACAACAATTTTGGGAGGATTTTGATGAGGTGGTGCAAGGTGTTCCTTTGCTCCTCGCACAGAGAAATTATATATTGGAGGCGACTTGAATGGGCATGTTGGGAACCGTTGTGATGGTTATAAGAGTGTTCATGGGGGTTTTGGGTATGGGCAGAGAGACGCTCAGGGAGAGACCGTATTGGATTTTGCCCACTCGTATGATTTAATTTTGGCCAATACTTGGTTTAAGAAGCGAGATTCTTGCTTGTTAACTTTCCTTAGCGGAGCAAATGCAACTCAATAGACTTCCTGATTATATATTGGAGGCGACTTGAATGGGCATGTTGGGGACCGTTGTGATGGTTATAAGAGTGTTCATGGGGGTTTTGGGTATGGGCAGAGATACGCTCAGGGAGAGACCATATTGGATTTTGCCCACTCGTATGATTTAATTTTGGCCAATACTTGGTTTAAGAAGCGAGATTCCCGCTTGTTAACTTTCCTTAGCGGAGCAAATGCAACTCAATAGACTTCCTGATCCCAAGAGGGAGGATAGATAGTGTTGCATAGATTGCAAGGTTATCGTAGGAGTGTGGTTACCCAACATCAGCTATTGGTGATGAGTTGATGACTGTCCGATTAAAAGAGTGGGAAAGGGGAGCCAAGGATAAGATAGTGGACCTTGAGGGATGCAGATGCTAAGGTTTTCACAGAGAAAGTGACTAAGGAGGCGAATTGGGATAAAGAGGCGGATCCATGTAGCTTGGTCACAGATGAAGAGTTTTTTCCATAAATTAGCGAAGGTCTTAGGGGAATCAAGGGGAAGGAGTATGATGCATAAGGATACTCTTGGTGGAATGAAGAGGTGAAAGCAGTAATATAACACAAAAGAAATTGTTATTTGGCATTGGGAAAATGTAGGAAATGAGAAGCCTTCGCTAAGTGTAAGGCAAAGGTAGCTGTCCGACAAGCGAAAGAAAAGGTTTTTCAGGAGGCGGATGAAAGGTTAGACTCTAAAGAGGGAGAAAAAGAAATCTACAGAATGGCAAAGCGAAGATATGAGGCGAGGAAGGCTATTGGCTTGGTAAAGTGTGTCAAAGATAAGAACCACAAGGTTTTGGTTTAAGATGAGGACATAAATGATAGGTGGCAGGGATACTTCGATGAATTGTTTAATGGCAGTCAAGGAGGGGCCACAGGAGATACATCAGTGGATGCGGAAGATATTAACATGGAATATGTGCAGAGGACTAGAAGGGTAGAGGTGGAGACGGCTTTGAAAGAGATGAAGCCAAAGAAAGCAGTTGGGCCTTATGGTATACCAGGGGAGAAGAGGAGGTGTCTAGGTAAGATGGGTAGGGTATTGATTGGCTAACAGATTTGTTTAACAAGATCTAAAAAGCTTCGAGGACCCCAAAAGATTGGCGAAAGAGCACTTTGGTTCCAGTTTATAAGAATAAAGGAGATGCCAAAAATTGTTTTAACTATCGAGGGATCAAGCTTATGAGCCACAGTACGAAATTGTGGGAGAGAGTGATAGAACATAGGTTGAGGGCATGCACAAGCATCTCTGAAAACCAATTTGGTTTTATGCATAGGAGATCCACAATGGAAGCAATTCATTTGTCTAGACAAATGATGGAGTTCTATAGGGCGTGAAAGGACCTCCATATGGTTTTCATTGATCTAAAGAAGGCTTATGACAAGGCTCCAAGAGATGTACTTTGGTGGGCAATGAGGAAGAAAGGTATACCATGAAAGTATATTGACGTGATTAAGGATATGTATCGGGAGGTGTCCACAAATGTTAGGACTTGTGGTGGGTTGACTATAGACTTTCCTATAACAAATGGGTTGCACCAAGGGTCTGTGTAAAGTCCTTTTCTTTTTGCAATGGTTATGGATGAAGTAACAAGGTCAATCCAAGATGAAGTACCATGGTGCATGTTGTTTGCGGGTGATATTGGTGGATGAAACTAAAGGGGGTTAATGCCAAATTAGAGCAATGGAGACAAAAGTTGGAGTCTAGACGGTTTAAGCTAAGTCGGAGTAAGACGGAATATATAGAATGCCGTTTTGGGACTTAGAGGGAGATAAGTAATGCGGTGGTGAGGTTGGACGGAAAAGTCCTAGATATGGGGGAATGTTTAAAATATGAGTCATTTATCCAAAGGAATGGTAATATTAACCAAGATGTGACACATAAGATTAAATCTGGGTGGCTTAGATGGAGAGCAGCCACGGGAGTGTTATGTGACAAAAACATCCCGTTAAAGTTGAAGGGGCAATTCTACAAGACTATTATAAGACTGTCATAAGACCAGTGTTGCTCTACGGAACAGAATGTTGGACTTACAAAAAGGAGCACATTCAAAAAGTAGGAGTTAAGCAGATGCATCAGTTGAGATGGATGTGCGAGACCACTTTAAGGGATAGCATCAGAAATGAAGTCATACGTCAAAAAATTGGTGTCTCCGCGTCGCAGACATTACAAGCAAATTAAGAGAAAATCGCTTGCGTTGGTTCATACATGTGAGACGGAGACTTGAGGGAGCCCTGGTGCGACGAGTGGAAGGGTGGGATCATGGAGATCTCAAACGAGGTAGGGGGAGACCGAAAATGACTTGATGGGAAGGGGTTAGAGAGGATATGAAGCTTTTAGGTTTACAAGAGAATGAGGTTCTTGATCGCAGGGTATGGAGGAGGAAAATTTATGTGGATGACTACGTGTAATGATTATTTATGGTTCATGCACCCGACCCCAATTTTTGGGATTAAGGCTCTAATTGATTTAATTGATAAAAGAAAGTTTTATTGTGAACACCAACCTTGTATGTTTTTTTTTATTATTTATTTATTTATTTTATTTTTTTTTTTTTTTGAGAATTAAGGCCTTTTAT
>PYUH01000285.1:1116397-1129363 GCA_016808085.1 Suaeda aralocaspica
TATGTATCGGGAGGTGTCCACAAATGTTAGGACTTGTGGTGGGTTGACTATAGACTTTCCTATAACAAATGGGTTGCACCAAGGGTCTGTGTAAAGTCCTTTTCTTTTTGCAATGGTTATGGATGAAGTAACAAGGTCAATCCAAGATGAAGTACCATGGTGCATGTTGTTTGCGGGTGATATTGGTGGATGAAACTAAAGGGGGTTAATGCCAAATTAGAGCAATGGAGACAAAAGTTGGAGTCTAGACGGTTTAAGCTAAGTCGGAGTAAGACGGAATATATAGAATGCCGTTTTGGGACTTAGAGGGAGATAAGTAATGCGGTGGTGAGGTTGGACGGAAAAGTCCTAGATATGGGGGAATGTTTAAAATATGAGTCATTTATCCAAAGGAATGGTAATATTAACCAAGATGTGACACATAAGATTAAATCTGGGTGGCTTAGATGGAGAGCAGCCACGGGAGTGTTATGTGACAAAAACATCCCGTTAAAGTTGAAGGGGCAATTCTACAAGACTATTATAAGACTGTCATAAGACCAGTGTTGCTCTACGGAACAGAATGTTGGACTTACAAAAAGGAGCACATTCAAAAAGTAGGAGTTAAGCAGATGCATCAGTTGAGATGGATGTGCGAGACCACTTTAAGGGATAGCATCAGAAATGAAGTCATACGTCAAAAAATTGGTGTCTCCGCGTCGCAGACATTACAAGCAAATTAAGAGAAAATCGCTTGCGTTGGTTCATACATGTGAGACGGAGACTTGAGGGAGCCCTGGTGCGACGAGTGGAAGGGTGGGATCATGGAGATCTCAAACGAGGTAGGGGGAGACCGAAAATGACTTGATGGGAAGGGGTTAGAGAGGATATGAAGCTTTTAGGTTTACAAGAGAATGAGGTTCTTGATCGCAGGGTATGGAGGAGGAAAATTTATGTGGATGACTACGTGTAATGATTATTTATGGTTCATGCACCCGACCCCAATTTTTGGGATTAAGGCTCTAATTGATTTAATTGATAAAAGAAAGTTTTATTGTGAACACCAACCTTGTATGTTTTTTTTTATTATTTATTTATTTATTTTATTTTTTTTTTTTTTTGAGAATTAAGGCCTTTTATGTAATATACGTTTAAAATTAACCGCTATTTCACCATATACTCTCAAACTATTGCGAAACACCTCAATGTTTTACGAATGCACCATGTGCCCATGAACTTTCAACTAAATTCACAATGTACCCTTATTTTGCTAAATTTACTTTAAATACTTCCAAAACTAAGAATTTAGATTTGATTAACTATTAATTATTAATTATATTAATCTAAATCAATTGATCATATCAACCATATTACTTATACGCACAACCACCCCTCTCCTCCATCACCGCCCACTGACCCACCCACTAACCCACCACCCACATACCACCACCATTCCTTAACTAACTCAAAACCCCATCACCCATAGACCATCCCCACCCCTCAACTAGAAAAATCCACCACTCACATACCACCCCCACAGCGAAAACTCAAAATCCCACAGCAATTTCAAACACTCTTACTAGTTTGAAAGCCCCTAAGCAGTGCTGGTTTCGCGTAGGGGTGGTGGTTTTGTGGTAGAGTTGGTGGTGGGTAAAATAAATTTAGATAATTAACTAATTAGTTTAAATTGATATAATTAATAAGTATATGACTTAATTTCTTAATTATGAGGTAATTAAAGTAAATTTAGGAAAATAAGGATGCATCGTGAATTTAGTTAAAAGATCAAGGGCACATTGTGCATTCATGAAACATTAAGGGTATATGGTATATTTCGCAATAGTTTAAGGATATATGGTGAAATAACCGTAAAATTAACACCTTGGTATCGAAAATCAGTGACAAAGTCAAACTTCCTTTCATTGACTACTAGCTTTGCGTTGATTGTTTTTGCGTGAGATGCAATCACTATTTTACCTCTCTAATTTTACTTGCCTCATTCTGTTTTAATCCTTTTTCATTCACTCTTCCATCTCCCTTCATTCAATCTCCTCTTTCTCCTTTGATTTGCCCCTCTAAATTTCCACCCTAAACAAAAAATTTGAAAACTTAGATTGCGAATCACCAAATTCTCAAGATTGTGTTCAGAAGGAAAAATTATTACGATATAGATACAGTAAATTTGCTCAGCTGAAGCAGTAAACTTAAATGTTTTATGGTCAATTAAACCCTAATTAATTGAATAAAATTTCCATAAAAAAAATCGATTAAGATTAAAATGTTTGATGCAATCAAACCTAACAATGCGTTGTTTCAATTTCTGTATTCAACAACTCCACTTGATTGCATGTGTTGGAATTTGTCGTAATGATTGAAGAGGAAGGAACTTTTTGCCTGATATTTAGCCATTAGAGGAAATTGAAGAAGAAAAGGAGTAGTAAGGAAGAGGACGGAGAGAGAAGTGAAAGATGATGAGTGAAAATAAAAAGAGTGAAAGACACGCGCTAAAATCTTTTCCCAAGGAAACAAGTCAACACCGATAAGTTAACAAAATCACCTAATTCCGGCATAAAGATCCCAATTTTTTAAAAAATAAAATCCAAAAATAAAAAAAATAAAAACACTACAAAAAAGTTCTTAGTTGACAAAAAAAATTATAATAGGTCTTTGTTTTGTTTATAAAATCAGTAATAAAAAAGGCCTTAACTGACAAAACTTCCTTACTAAAAAGTAAAAACTAGAAATATTATTTAGAAAACAATATTGCATTTAGTTTGAAAAATGGTGGGCAAACATCAAAAAACTTGTTGGCAAACTTAATTATTATAAGAGGACAAATCCAGTTGTGATTGTGCTTTACAAAACCCATACAAAGTGAGGAGGTACAGATTACATGCAATTTAAATCCAGTTGTTACCAAATAACTTCCTCCAATTTGGTCCTTCCAGTAGTTTTCATGCGAATTATTTTCTATTAGTGATTCGTGAAAGTCAGAAAAGTTGGATTTAAAAATAGAAAATGGGTACTAACTTGTGTAGCCAATCAACACAAATTGATAGAATAAAAGGGGTATTCACTCAAACGCCTCTCTTAAATCTCATCTATGTTAAATTTGCTCTCCTAATCTTAGATTTATTACGTTCTGTAATTGAGGGTTGTGATTTTGAATGAATTGGCGGGTTTTGTTGGCAGTCTAGCAGTGGGGTGACAAGGCCGCATGAGCAGGTTTTGGTGCTGAGTTTTTGTTAGTGGATACCATCATATCAATCGCAATATTGGTGATCTAACAGTGGTGGATGGATGGAAAAAGAAAGACAAGAACTTGAGATAAATTTAGATTTAATAGTGGAATAAATAAAGAACGAAAAAAGAAACTTGAGATAAATTACTTGATTTGATTAAATAATGTTGGGGTGGGGGTAATCAAACATAAAGATAATAATGATAAATAATTCTTTGTTTTTCTTAATTATCCCAACTAAACAGCCCCCCTTACTGAATTGAGAGGAAAATGATGAGTAACCTAAGCAATTGGTTGCAAGAAAAAGGACTAATAGTAGAACGTTTACAACAAAGTTGGGATTATTCATTACTTTTATTGAGATGGGATGTTATTGTATCGGATTATGAAAAATCCAATTTTCCAATTTATTAGGATAGAGGAAAAAAGTATGTTATAAGGCAAACCACATAGATCCCTTGTCTAGGGAAAGAGGTCAAAAGAGCAGTTTCTTATTGAAGCCTCCAAAATCTTCCAGCCCAAATAGGATCCCCAACTAAATTTTAGTGGGAGGAGACATCTTCAAAGCTGTTCAGTGCTTCTCAGGAAGAAGACACCCAAGTCGCCTCAACCACTCATTCCAAAGGTTGACAGGCTATACAGCTCTAGGAAATTTTCCAATACAGATCCATCAGTTTACACAAAACCCTCTATAGCCTTAAAATAGCTAAATGTTTAGCACCACTAAACTTTAGATAAAGAACTAAACTTTACATATGTAGCACCTCTAAATCTCATAGTAAGCAAAGTCCTTAGATGCAAGTATTAACCTGATCCAATGGCACATAGTATAGTTCTTCCCACTACTAAGCAAACTGTATGGGACACAGGGTTATTTATGGTTTCTCAAAGAATGGAGGGGCAGTGGAAAAGGGTGGAAAATGAAAAAAAATCTATGTCCCGAAAGAAAAATGGATCCTGGGAAAAGTATATTTTAGAAATATGGATGTAACAGAAAGAAATTGATCTTTATCTTAGGTCTAAACTAAGTGCTTGGACTCAAGATAGATTGATAGGGTAGAAAAACGTTGCAAAGGAACACTCACAATGCTTCGTAATTCCGGAAATCCTAGCTTTAGATAGGAACACTCACAATCTAAACTCTAGGGCGTTCTATTGCTTATGTGAACACTCAACACAAACATTAAAACAATGGTGAATAATTGAAGCTTTTAACTCTCAAAATTATTCGGAAACTTTGAAGAATTTCGTGCAAAAATCTCACACAAAATCACTCGTAAAGCACAATGTGTATTTTTTTTTTTGTAAACTTGTAATCTGCACTTTATTGAATAAAACATGGGTAGTTATAGTACAAATACCTTAGGACTCCTAAAAAATCTTGGATAAACTCCCTAAACTATCTAGGAAATAAAACAACTCCTAAAGACACACTAATCCTAGTAAATCCGGCCTTCACAAGATAAACATACAACTTGATAAGTATCCACCCGAAATCATATATTTAAATTTATTGTTTCTTGCCTAACAACGCCTATCAAACACTAACTAATCAAGAAAAGTATCCTAACAACTTATCTAATTACTATTAACAAGATAAGACTTATCAGATTTAAACACTCAATTCCCGCGGGACTAATGTGTTGGCCACCCAAGAACTTGGAAAATCGCAAAGTACTCTCCTCTTGAACCGCCAACTTATAGACTCCGCACAAGTGTTTGAACGCCATCTACACTGCCATTATTGTTGACCGCCACTTTAATGCTTATGTCAATGCTGAATGCCAAATTCAAATAATAACCTTCCTTTCCAAGTGTTGAACGCCAATGAACGCCGTACTAAAACTTGAACGCCAAGTGAACGCCTCTACCCTTGAACAAAGAGAGAACACCACAAGTGAACAGAAAGCCTAGAAGAATGGCGTGTGGCCCTTAATTCAAGTATGGAGTGTTATGCAACAGTACCATGAGCTAATCCCAAGCCATTAGCCCAAATGAAACGCGGCCACCCTTGACTTTTCAGAACGCCAACCCTTGAATCTCAGGACGACTTAAAATCAACTCTTTCCCTTCTCTTCAATGCTTTAAGCTGCCCTTTTTCCCCTGATCATTCTCCCTCCCCTTTCTTCTTTCTTCAAAGGAATTTGTCCTCAAATTCTTCTTGAATCTGCTTATCATCTAAGTAAGGACTCAAATCCTCCTCCCCAGATGTTGGAAGGTGCCTAGCCACGCCATATTCTTCTCTCTCTCCAATTCTATGCTTGTAAGCATGTCAACCAAGTGACTTCTCTAGAACCTTTAAAGGACAGCCCTCTTCCCTAGGCATTAGCTTTGTCTTTTGCGTTTGCCGGGAACCTTTCTTTTTTCTAGGTGCAACCCAAACCAAATCACCTTGATTGGAAATGACGCCTAAGGTTGCCGTCGTTTATTAAGCAGTCTTTGTACATCTCATTGACCTTCCTCATTCCTTGCTTTGATTGGCCATAGTAGCTTCAATCATATTGCGCAGCTTGCGTCTGTGCATCTCATGTATTACTCATTCTTTGGAATATCAATTAGTCTATAGGAACGTGCGGATTCTCACCCCATATAAACTACCTCAAATGGCGAGTGTTGAGTAGCATAAGTTGGAGCCTATTGTGCAAACTCTGCTGACACAACTTCACCTTCCCAACTTTACCAGTCTTGCTTAACCAATCCTCTCACATGATCCATTGTTCGATTGTAACCTCTGTTGTCCGTCATTTTGTGGGTATGAGAGGTGCTAATAAGAGCTTAGTGGAACTAGCAAGTTCCATAACCGTTCCAAAAATGCTCACAAACTTACTATCTCTTCAGAAACGATCGTTTTTGGTATTCCCTGTAGCCTAACAATCTCCATTAAGGATAAGAAGCCACTACGCCAATTTGGGCATCTTCAGTTTTTGTTACAAGCTATGAAGTGCGCCATCTTGGAAAACCTATCAACCACCACCCATGATTAATCCTTGCCTCTTTGTGTTCAGGTAATGCCACAATGAAATCCAATGCTAAAAAACACAAGGTCAGAATTTCAGAACGGACCAAGGTCTCTGTGGCACTGGAAGTGAGTATACAAACCCTGTGAAACGTTCTCTTGCTCTTGACAAGTACCACAACAGCATATAGCATGGACAATCACCAACCATCTTTGGCCATCAAAATTTCTCTTGCAAAGAATTCAACATCTGTTATGTCCAAGGGTCCCCAGCTAGTCCTCACCCCATGAGCTTCTCTTACCAATAATTCATCACGCATGTGCAAACACTAGGTTAATCAAATTGTTATTTCCCTTGAATAAGAAATCCTCCCCAACTGTGAATGCTACTTGGATTTTGTGCACACTGGTGAAAATGGTCTCAAAGTCTGAATCCTTCTCATATTTCCTTTGATGATTTTCGACCCCTAAAACTCTAAGAATCCACCGTATTGCAATCAATTATGTCGCCTGAAAGAGCATCCGCCCAAACATTAAAGCCTTGCCTGCCTGAGATTGTGCAAAAAGTAAAAGATTGTAAGAACTCTCAACCCACTTTTGCGTGCCTTGCATTCAACTTCTGTTGGCTATTTGATATTCTCAATGAGTCTTATCAGAAGGAAGAACAAAAGGTTGTGGACCAATAGTGACTCCAATGATCCAATGCCCTGATCCTTAGGCATAGACTCCTTGTCATATTGGAATAGTTCAACTTCCTGCCACACAGCTTGCCCTAAATAAGATACTGGCCGTCCTCTTGTATGAGAACTGCGCCAATTCCCTGTACCACTGCAATCACACTCACGACTTCAAAAGGCTTAGTGAACGGCATGCTAAAATAGGTGGCGTTACACATCTTGTCCTTCATCAACCAATGCAAAGCTTGTTCGCTTGTCTAGTCCCACTCAAACTTTCCCTGTTTCCGTACTTCGTTTAGGCTCATATAGTTGCTAAAATGTTTCAATGAATCGTCCTAGAAGAATGATTCTAAGCCATTGGAAAGATCTCACTTGAGTAACTGTTGTTGGAACTGTCCATGAATGCGAGAAACTTCAACTTTCTGTGGTCTAACCTGGATACCCTCATGTGAAACTGTACCGAGAAGCTAATCTCCTTTTGCATGAAATCCACTTTCCTACTTCCATAGCGCTTTTGTTTTCCTTCACGGTCTCATCACTTGGCGCAAGTGGACCCATGTGTTCATCTCGTTTTTGCTATAACAACCAATATGTCATCAAGGTAAACTACAGAAACAATTTACCAATTAAAGGAAGCAATACCTCATTCATAAGTCTCATGAAAGTTTGCTGGTGCATTCGTCAATCCCAAAAGGCATTACCATCTCATTCATACAACCCAGGTTGGGTCTTGAATCAGGGGTCCATTCTCCCCTTCCCCATACGTATTTGGTGATAACCACTACGTAAATCCACCTTTGAAAATACTTTCATGGAACCACCAAGTTCAATCTAAAGATCAAGCCAATCTAGGGCATAGGAAACCATACTCTTCACTGTGATGTGATCCAGTCTATATCAATGCACATAGACGCCATGTTCCACATCCTTCTTTGGACCAACAACGTGGGACTGCACAATGCCCTCATGCTTTCCCTCACATATCCTCATTCCATCAACTCGTCAATTTGTCTTTGTAACTCTTTTGTCTCCTCTGGGTTGCATCTATAAGGAGGCTTATTTGGGATAGGAGCTGCACAGATCAAATCAATTTGATGTTCAATACCTCTTATTGGGGGTAATCCTTGAGGCAAATCTGCCGGAAACACATCCTCAAAATCACGAAGTAAGGCTCGTAATTTTGGGTGTTCAACTTCGTCAAAAGTCTTCACTTCCTTGGCTAGAAGTAGATACGCCACGTTTTGATCAATCATAACCCTTTCAAATTGTTTTCTAGTGGCAAATAACACCTTGTTGTCAACCTTGGTCGCCTCCTTGTGTCGTTTTCTGAGTTCACTACGCGCAAGTGGAAACAAAGCCTTGGTCTTGCCATCCTTGACGACATTGTATACGTTAGTCTTACCATCATGCACAGTTTTTCGATCAAATTGCCAAGTCTACCCAACAATATATCACACGCATCCATAGGCACAACATCACACAATACTTCATCATGATAGTTGCCAATTGCAAAATTAATCAAGGCTTGCTTACGGACCCTAACTTCATTGACTAGGACTCCTAAAAATCTGGATAAACTCCCTAAACTATCTAGGAAATAAAACCACTCCTAAAGACACCATCTAATCCTAGTAAATCCGGCCTCACAAGATAAACATACAACTTGATAAGTAGCCACCTATTATTGTAAGTGATTTTTTTTCTTGCCTAAACACCTCTATCAAACATAATACTAATCAAGAAATTATCCTAACAACTTAGCTAAAATAACTATTAACAAGATAATTATCAGATTTTAACTATCCAATTACAAGATAACTTGTTGCCCAGAACTTGGAAAAATAGCAAAGTACTCGCCATCTTGAACGCAACTTATACTCGCCAAGTGTTTGAACGCCATCTTACATTGCCATTGTTGAACGCCACTTATGCTTTGTCAATGCTGAATGCCAACTTAATAAACCTTCCTTTCCAAGTGTTAACCCAGTGAACGCCTGCAAGACTTGAACGCCAAGTGACGCCTAGCGCTTGAAAGAAAACGCCTAGTGAACGCCTAGTGGGTGGGCCTTATCAAGTATGAGTGTTATGCAAACAATGACCTGAGCTAATCCAAAGCCATGTAGCCCAAATGACGGCCACCCTGAATTTCAGAACGCACCCTTGAATCTCAGGACGACTTAAAATCAACTCTTTCTCTTCAATGCTTGAATCTGCTTCCTGATCATTCTCCCTTTCTTCAAAAGAATTGTCCTCAATTCTTGAATCTGCTTATCATCAAGTAAGGACTCAAATCCCCAATGTTGAAGGTGCTACACCACGCCATATTCATCTCCAATGTCTATCTTGTAAGCATTGTCACCATACTTCTCTAGAACCTTGAAAGGACCCCTGCCCTAGGCATGAGCTTGTGCTTTGCGTTTGCCAGGGAACCTTTCTTTTCTGAGTGCACCCAAACCAAATCACCTTGATTGAGGACCTAGGTTGCGTCGTTTATTAGCATTGTCCTTTCTTGTACATCTCATTGACCTTCTCATCCTTGCTTTGATTGGCATGTACTTCATCATATCTCAGCTTGCTCTGTGCATCCTCATGTATTACTCATTCTTTGGAATATCAATTAGTCTAGGAACGTGCGGATTCACCCCATAATCTACCTCAAATAGACGATTGGTGATTACAGAAGTTGGATCTATGTAGTGCAAACTCTGCATGACACAACTTCACATCCCATCTTTACCAGTCTTCGTACCAATCCTCCAACATGATCCATTGTTCTATTTGTAACCTCTGTTTGTCGTCAGTTTGTGGGTGATGAGAGGTGCTAAATAAGAGCTTAGTACCTATCAATTTCCATAACACCTTTCCAAATAGCTCAAAACTTACTACTTCTACTCAGAAACGATCGTTGTTGGGGTATGCCCATGTACCCTAACAATCTCCATGAAGTATAGAGAAGCCACGCCAATTGCATCTTCAGTGTATGACAGCTATGAGTGCGCCATCTTGGAAAACCTATCAACCACACCACATGATTGAATCCTGGCCCTCTTGTGTTCTAGGTAAGGCCACAATGAAATCCATGCTCACAGTCTTCCCACAGGGTCTCTGGGCACTGGAAGTGGAGTATACAAACCCTGTGAAACGGCTCTGGCTGCTTTGACAAGTACCACAACGAGCAAGATTGCATGTACATCACCAACCATCTTTGGCCATATAAAAATTTCTTGGCAATAATTCAACAGTCTGTTATGCCAAAGTGTCCAGCTAGTCCCCCCATGAGCTTCTCTTACCAATATTCACGAATTGCACACTTAGGTATGCAAATTTAATTTCCCTTGAATAAGAATCCTCCCACAATTTGTAATGGCTACTTGGAGTTTTGCCACACTGGTGAAAAATGTCTCCAAAGTCTGAATCCTTCTCAAATATTCCTTGAGATTTCGACCCTAAAACTCTGAATCCACCATTCGCATCAAATTATGTCTCCTTGAAAGAGCATCCCCCCACATTAGCCTTGCCTGCCTTATATTTGCGCAAAAGTAAAAGATTGAAGAACCAACCCACTTTGCGTGCTTTGCATCAACTTCTGTTGGCTATTGATATGTCTCAATGATCATGATCAGAATGAAGAACAAAGGTTGTGAGACCAAATAGTGACTCCAATGATCCAATGCCCTATCATGGCATAATACTCTTTCATATGTGAATAGTTCAACTTCCTCCACTCAGCTTTTCACAAATAAGATACTGGCCTTCCTCCTTGTATGAGAACTGCGCCAATCCTGTACCACTTGCATCACACTCAACTTCAAAGGCTTAGTGAAATCAGGCATGCTAAAATAGGTGCGTTACACACTTGTCCTTCACCAATTCAAGGCTTTTGCGCATTTGTATATTTGTCTTATGGTTGGTTTGTTTCGATTGTTTTATTTTTGTTGTCTAGTCACTCAAACTTTCTTGTTCGTACCATTCGTTATAGGACTCATATAGTGCTAAAATTTCGAATGAATCTCCTAAAAGATTGCTAACTCATGGAAAGATCTCACTTGGTAACTGTTTGTTGAACTGCCATGTCGCTATGCTTCAACTTTCTGTGGTCTACTGATACCCTCATGTGAAACTGACCGCTAGAATCAATCTTCCTTTTGCATAAATCACACTTTCTAGCGTCCATAGCTGCTGTTGCCTAAAGGCTCACCACTTGGCGCAAGTGACCCATGTGTTCATCTTCGTTTTGCTATACACCAATATCTCATCAAGGTAAACAAACAATTTACCAATCTAAAGGAGCAATACCTCATCAATAAGTCTCATGAAAGTGCTAGTGCATTCGTCAATCCAAAAGGCATGACATCTCCATTCATACAACCCATGTTTGGTCTTGAAAGCAGTTTCCTATCTCCCCTTCCTCAGTACTTTGGTGAACCACTACGTAAATCCACCTTTGAAATAGCTTGGAACCACTCAATTCATCTAAAAGAATCATCCAATCTAGGGATAGGAAACCTATACTTCACTGTGATGTGATTCACAGCTCTACTATCAATGCACATACGCCATGTTCCATCCTTCTTGGTGACCAACAACGGGAACTGCACAAGGCCTCATGCTTTCCCTCACATATCCTCATTCCATCAACTCGTCCAATTTGTCTTTGTATCTCTTGTCTCCTCTGGGTGGCATCTATAAGGAGGCTTATTTGGGATAGGAACTCCAGGGATCAAATCAATTTGATGTTCAATACCTCTTATTGGGGGTATCCTTAAGGCAAATCTGCCGGAAACACATCCTCAAATCACGAGTAAGGCTCGTAATTTTGGGTGTTCAACTTCGTCAAAAGTCTTCACTTCCTTGCTAGAAGTAGATACGCCATGTTTTGATCAACTCATACCCTTTCAAATGTTTTTCTAGTGGCAAATAACACCTTGTTGTCAACCTTGGTCGCCTCCTTGTGGTCGTTTCTGAGTTCACTACGCGCAGTGGAAACAAAGCCTTGGTCTTGCCATCCTGACGACATTGTATACGTTAGTCTTACCATCATGCACAGTTTTTCGATCAAATTGCCAAGTCTACCCAACAATATATCACACGCATCCATAGGCACAACAACACACTACTTCATCATGATAGTTGCCATTGCAAAATTAATCAAGGCTTGCTTACGGACCCTACCTTCATTGATCATCTAACCACTTAAGTTTGTATGGTTTAGGGTGTCTCTTGTTTTTAATTGCAACTTGTCCGTCAACTTGATGATATAACATTAGCCACTTCCACCACCTATAATGAGGTTGCATTTAGTATCGTTTACCTTGCAACGAGTGTGAAAAGTGTTTTCACGTTGATCCTCATCTACGATTTTGAGTGCAATACCTCTAAGGACCAAATTGTTTTCATAGGCTCCCCCTCTTGTTCCTCGTCACTTTCTGGGTGGCATTCTTCCATGTCACTCCCTTCTCCTCAAGATTGTTATCCTCAAGGGCATCATCTCTTGGATTTCACGAATTGTCAAGGTTCTCAAAGTTGGAATCCTTTTTGTAGTGACCATAACCCTTGCACTTAAACAATTCACCTTAGGAACACCATCCTCCAAGTTTCGTTCCTTTTGCCTTTATCCATACTAGAAGTTATGTTCTTCTTAGTTTCAGCCTTAGATTCATTAATTGATGAGCACTAGAATCTTGAAGCTTTGATATGGCCTTGTGTTGGTTTAGACACCCCACGCTTCCTTTGTTTTTCTAAGATCACCGCCGTTTTACTCACTTCATCAAAAGATAGATTTGGTTGCAATTCTATCTTGTCACGAATATCTAGATTTAAACCTCCAATGAAACGAGCAATCCTTTGTTCCTCCCTTTCTTCAATCTCACATTGCATAGTTAGCTTTTCAAAGTCGGCAATATAATCCTCCATGTCTTCGTACCTTGTTCAATGTAGCCAACTTAATGTATAATCTTGTTGAATTTGAAGGAACGAATCTTTTCCTTGGGATCTTCTTAAGTTTCTCCCAAGTTTTCAATCTTGCTCTTGCCTTCACGTTGCCTATTCTCTTAACTCCATTAAACACATGGACGCATACTACTTACAACTTCGCCACGCAATTTTATACTCTT